>CM021100.1:602910273-602952083 GCA_007115665.2 Sequoiadendron giganteum | reverse complement strand
AAATGCTCTTCAAAACATTGAAGAAAGATATTCTTCTTCAGAAGAGGGAGGTTATGAATATGATGTTATGGAGCAAAGGTACAAAATTCATATGGCTGAGCAACAGGTCTTTTCTGATTCTGAGGATGATTGTGTAGAGCCACAACATGTTGAGGCTCCTATTTTTAATAATGTGAGAAGACTGATCGATGAGGAGATAAAAAAATTAACTGTTGCTGCAGTTGAAGAAGCGAAGAGTAAGTATTGGTTGAGAAATAGGATCGTAAATGAGAAGGAAGGTGTCCCTAGGGGTATCTTTATGAAAGATCAAAAGGCTACACAAGGAATGCAGAAGAAAAATGAAAACAAACAACATGAAGAAAGTAAAAAAGATCCTAGTCAAAAGGATGAAATAAAAGAATTACATAAAGAAGTTCAAAGGACAGATCTGCTAGGTAAGAAGGAGGAGAACAAAGGAGAAATGTTAGAACAAAAGAAAATGAGTAAAATTGAAGGTTCTTCTTTTGACTTTACTCAAGCATTATCTCAGGTAAAAATGTCTGTCCCACTTCTTGAAATGATGAAAATTAAGGAATACAGGGACAGTGCAGTACAATTGATAACAAATGAAAGTGAAAAACATTTGGCTTCTGAAAATAAAATGACTGTCAAAAATAAACAGGATAAAGTAAATATTCCAGAGATTTATTTAAGTAATGCATTGACAAGTCCACCACTGGTTGATCCTTTCTTTACAACATTACTCATAAATAACAAATTGTTGAGGAATTGCATGATAGATTCCGGTGCTGCAATAAATATTATGCCAGTAGGAGTGATGAAGCAGTTGGGTATGTGGATGGACACATATGAAGGGAAATGTTATGCAATGGATAACCGACCTGTTCCTGTGGTAGGTATAATGAAATATGTAGAAGTCAAGTTAGCTGCTTATCCTCAGGTGGCTTATAATATTGATATAACAGTGATAGAC
The DNA here is from genome assembly GCA_007115665.2 of Sequoiadendron giganteum. Classification (NCBI taxonomy): domain Eukaryota; kingdom Viridiplantae; phylum Streptophyta; class Pinopsida; order Cupressales; family Cupressaceae; genus Sequoiadendron; species Sequoiadendron giganteum. The sequence continues at coordinate 602,951,110 of CM021100.1, read as the reverse complement.
ACTCCTCAATTCGGTATGCTTTTATCAAGGCAATGGATGGCAGCCATTGGTGGAAATGTCTAGTTCGACCTCTCTTATGCAACAATTTCGGTGAATGGCCAAGAAGTGAAATTATACAAAGAGCCAAGAATGAATCAGCTTATTGACTATGTGCTACAGGATCAGGTCAATTGTTTTTGTGATGTTGACCTTGGGAGTTTTAATATAGAGCTAGCACAACCAGAATTAACTAATAGTGATCCTATTAAGAAGCATGCTACATAGAATAATGATGGTATCTAGAAAATGTATTTCAATGGAGCATGTAATCAAGAAGGAAATGGAGCTGGGATAGTATTTGTTTCACCTAAAGGTATTACATTTAAGTATTCATTCCTATTAACTTTTGAATGTACAAATAATGTAGCAGAGTATGAAGTTCTATTAACATGATTAAATATAGTAGTAAAACATAAAATAAAGTTGCTTGCTGTCCTGGGAGATTCAGAATTAGTTGTCTCACAAGTTAAGTCAAAATATACAGCAAAAAAAAAAAGGTTAAAGCAATACAGAAATGCTGTATGGGACACCATTGAGTTGTTGGATGCCTTTTCAATTGAATGGGTAGATAGGTCTAAAAATATAATGGCAGATTTTTTAGCTAATGTAGCACTGAAGAAAGATGATATTACCTTGGCTGGAGTATCACAAATTGAACTCAAGACTAGACCTGCTATACCTGATAATGTGTACAATTGGCAAGTTTTTGATGATGATAATGATCTGTTAAAATTCCTTCACTGCATAGATCAGTATGAAGCCCAGGAGATTGATTTTAATGCTTTTGTTGAAGAAGTTGATGGAAAAGAAACAATATTTGGGAGAGAAGTTTTACAGCTGAAAACCAATAAACTCCCTAAAGGGCTGGTGGCACTTGAGAGGGTATATGATGGAAATGATCGATCTTTTGTGAAACAGACACCAGTTGGAAAAAATGATATTGAAGAAATTAATTTGGGAACTGAAATGGCGCCAAAAAGGGTATACATAGGTAAAAGGATAAGTCCCATGATTAGAAAAATGCTGGTGGAGTTATTGAGAAAATATAAACATGTATTTGCTTGGTCTTATGAAGATTTAAAAGCATACAGAGAAGATTTGTTCCAACATGAAATACCATTGAAATCAGATGCGAAACCATTCAGACAAAAACAAAGACCGATAAATCCAACTCTGGGGCCTAAAATGCAGGAAGAATTAACAAAACTTAGAGATGGTGGAATTATTAAACCTATTAGACATTCGACATGGGTTTCAAATTTGGTCCCTGTCAGAAAGAAAAATGGAGATATCAGATTATGTGTGGACTTCAGAAATCTGAATATAGCATCCCTTAAGGACAATTATCCTTTGCCAAATATGGAGGCTGTACTGCATAAGGTGACAGGTTGTGAATTGCTATCTATGATGGATGGATTTTTCAGGTATAATCAGGTTAAGGTTAAAGAATCTGAACAATACAAAACAGCATTCACGACCCCTTGGGGAACATATGTTTATTTAAGAATGCCATTTGGTCTTACAAATGCAGGAGTGACTTTTCAGAGAGCCATGGATGTGGCATTTGTTGATTTAATAAATATTCTCATGGTGGTATATCAAGATGACCTTAATGCTTATTGTAAGAAAGCTGAAGATCATGTTCATCATTTGGAGAAGGTATTTATAAAAGCTCTTGAATATGGAATTAGTTTAAACCCCAAAAAATGTAATTTTGCAGTCACAGAGGGTAAACTTCTAGGACATATTGTTTCAAAGGAAGGAATCAGGATAGACCTTGAGAGAGTTGAGGCCATTGACAAAATACCTATCCCTAAAAATGTCAAAATGATACAGTCATTCTTTGGACAAATAAATTTCATTAGGAGATTTGTTCCTAATTTTGCTGAGATTGTTAAGCCCATAGCCAAAATGTTGAAAAGGGGACAAAAGATAGATTGGACTGTAGAGGCTTTGGATGCTTTTGTAGATATTAAACGAGCTATCAAGGAGGCTCCTGTACTCAAATCTCCTGATTTCTCAAAACCTTTTCAGATTTTTTCGTTTGCCTCTATGCACACTGTTGCAGCTGTTATGTTACAAAAAAATGAGGACGGTCATGAACAGCCTATATCCTTTTTCAGTAAGTCATTGCAGGGATCAGAATTGAAGTATGACATAATGGAAAAGCAAGCGTTTGCACTGGTGAAAGCTGTAAAAAATTTTAGACCGTATCTTGTTGGAGCTAAGGTAGTTGCTTATGTTCCTCACTCAGCAGTCAAAGATATTCTGACACGGTCTGAAGTAACGGGCAAAAGATGTAAGTGGATTAACAGAATCTAGGAGTTTGATATAGAGGTGCAGATTACTAAGTTAATCAGAGGTCAAGGCTTGGCTAAATTAATGGCAGAAACAAATATTGAAGCAAATCAGGTTTGCAATGCTGAAAAGGAGAATCTAATTGCAAGCATTGAACATACTCATTGGTATACAGATATTATGTATTATCTTAAATACATGAAGTGTCCAGAACAAATGAATGATAACCAGAAAAGAACATTGAAGTTACAGGCTTCTAAATATGTTTTTATGAATGGAGATTTATTTTGGAAAAATAGGGATGGTATATTGTTGTTGTGTCTCGATGAATCTCACTCTCAGCATGTCTTAGGTGAAATGCACGAAGGAGTTTGTGGAGGGCATTACTCAGTAAAAACAACTGCTCAGAAGATTCTTAGGGCAGGATATTATTGGCCGAAAATCTTTAGTGACTCTTTTTTGCATGTAAGGAAATGTGAGGCTTGCCAGAAATTCTCTGGAAAGTTGAAATATCAGGGAGCCTTGCCACTTTGGCCCATGCAGGCTGATGCCCCTTTTCATCAATGGGGAATTGATTTCATTGGGGAAATACCAGAAAAATCGAGTGGTGGGCATAGCTGGATATTAGTTGCCACCGATTATTTCACCAAGTGGGTAGAGGCTATTCCAACCAAACAGGCTACAAGTAAGGTGGTGACACGGTTCTTGATGGATAATATCATTACTAGATTCAGTGCACTAGAAAGATTAATCACTGATAATGGAATGTGTTTCAAATCAGATGAATTCAGGAGTTTTTGTAGCACATATGGTATTAACATATCTTATGCAGCCCCTTATCATCCATAGGCCAATGGACAAGCAGAATCTAGCAATAAGAGCCTCTTGAAGATTATAATAAGGATGCTTAATCAGAATAAAAGGGCTTGGGATTCAAAATTAAGACTAGCCATATGGGCTGATAGAATTACGGTGAAGAAGGCAATTGAAAAATCTCCATTTGAACTAGTATATGGAACATAGGCCAGGATGCCTTTACAAAATTTGTTACCAGTTTACAAGTTCATTCTACAAGAAGATTTGGATATTCCTGAACCTATGGAGGAGACAATGGAACAGTTGGCTGAACTGGATGAAATAAGGAGGGTGGCTCAAAATCAGAATGTGAAATTGTAGGCACAGATGAAATATTTATTTGACAAAAGGGAAAAAGATAGGAAATTTGGGGAGAGTGATTTGGTACTGATGTGGAATGCGAGGTGCCAGGAAAAGGGAAAACATGGGAAGTTTGAAGCTTTATGGCTTGGGCCTTTTGTGGTGGTTGGAAAGAAAGGAGAAGATTCATATTATTTGCAAAATATGGCAGGTGAAGATCAGGAATTGCCTGTACATGGGCAGTTCTTGAAACAATTTTTCTCTTAAAAAAATTCAGGGGATTGGGAGTTGCCAGTGCATGGACAGCTCTTGATGATCCCTTTTTATTTTCTTTTCCATGCACAGTAGTATAGGGTCCTTTGTTTTGTTGCCTTGCCTTTTACTCCATTATGTTCATCATCTTGATATTGGTCTGCTCACCCAAAAGATCTGAATCCTTGCAATGATCTTGCTATCATTAATCCCCAAAAGGAGCCACTGTTGGAACTGTAGAGATTTTAAATTTTACAGCCTATTGCATTTGTGAGGTTCCATCATTAAAGCCCTTACATTAAGCATAAAGTCTCCTCATGTCATTAATTGGCCTATTCTATGTTGTTTGACCCTTCTTGAATTCACTTGCTCCCTTTTGTTTCATTAAAAGATCCCTATCGGCAAGACATGGTAGAAGTCTTCCCGAGATGTGTTATCATTAACATGTATTGGTTGCAGATAGTCGGCGGGACTTTGCAGAATGTTTCGGCAACTAAAAGACTCATACCGGCATATGTTGGAGCATCATCATAACATCACAGCGAACTTAGTAAGTCTTGCCGACTGGAATATGGAGGGGTCGTTTCGGCCTAACTAATAAGTATCGGCATGAAGTCATAGCGACATCCTTCTGTCTTGCCGATTGACTTATATGCAAAATATTTCGATGTGACTTAAAATCTTTGGGGAGAGTCTTGGCGAGGTCACATTTGTTTTGCCGAACTTGATGTAAGGAAATCAGTGGTGATTGATACTAAAAAGGAATTTGGTCATGTCATGACCTTAAAGGTTGGAGAGGTAGACCTTGTGGTTACTACAGAAATTGGTATTGATATTGCCAAATTGAATAAAGCACAGATTCAGGCATTGATAAGGGAACAAGAGATGTATAAAGCAAATAATGAGAGACTGCTTAGAGAGAATGATATGTTGAAATATTTGGTAGGTGTTCCTGTAATGCCAACCAAAATGCTTACTCAAGGAGAAAGTTCCCAGACAAAAGAACATTGGGTTGGATCAAGTGCTTATAATCAAGGAAGGTACGATGCTATTACAGCAATTGTAAAGAAGCGGCAGGTCAATTTGACATCTTGGCTGAATCAGTTGTGGGGAAAGTTTTCCTCTACTATGAATGCAATAAAAGAGCATGAGAGGATGAAGGAATGGGTAATGGATAAATTTCAAGAATTGACCATGCGTAAGGAGGTTGGTAGCACTGCAACTGAAGGAGCAAATAATATTATCAGTCATCATCAGAAGTTTTATGATGAGTTGCTCGGGGACAAAAGTGGATTGACTGAAGCTGCTAATACAGTTATGGTTACACTTTTTGATGCTAAAGGAGAAGTCAAGGATGCTGCTAGGTGGAGGAACGAGTGTGGTGCGATGCTGAAAGAGGTTATGAAGACATCCTCTGTGGAAGATACATCTCTAGAAGACGTGAGTGAGCGGGTGGAAGATATGATTAGAATGGAAACCGCAATTCAGAATGCCGTTGAAGATGCGGATACTTTTAATTGTCAAGATTACTTGGATTACCTTGCTACAACTCACTTATGGTTAACAAGGGCTTAATTGTCTTCAAAGCTTTTCGTATTTTGTTTAATCTTATTTCTAAAGGGACGCATCCTTTCATATTCTGCATGTATAAAAGCCGCTTTCAAGAGACAAAAGAGGGGGGATTTTTTGTAAAAAAGGGGGATAAGATTGGTAGCATATGTAAATGATGGAGATATCAAAAGAACAAAATTTTAATATAATGGCGTAACATTTTCTGGCATCAGTTGTTTATGGTAATTATTAATTAGTATTATTGAGGTTGTCTCCTTATTTTGTGTTTCCTGGTTGTTTGGATTTATGTAAAGAAGTTTTTACATCATTCATCAATGCACATTTGCTGTATTTGTATGATCAATTCATTGTTTCTTTCCAGCAAAGATTAAAATTCTTTGCATTGATCATAATAAACAGGGAATATAAATTGGGATTATTAAGAAGAAACTCAGTGATCATAAATGGCATGTTTATACAAGTTATAAACCAAATAAAATACTAAACAGCTTGAATGTTTGCCAGTAAAATAAACCCGTCTTTGAAATTTTCTTGACTCCGTAAATCCCATAAGGCATTGGTCTTACTTCTCAGTTTAAGTTTCATTCACATTCTCCATGCTTGTTAAGTTTTTAGTCTATCCTTTTCAAATATTGGTATGTATTAATCATTAAATCCTTTTCATTAGATGATCTATTTATAGACTTGGGTCATGTTCCTACAGAGGATAAGAGGTTTCCATGGCTCAATTTCTATTTTCCTTTGGTGGAGTTCAATGAGAAAATCCAAATAGGTGGCACACTTTGCAATAGTTTTGTCAAGCAATGGTTTTGAGTGAAGAAAATATTAAATATTTTTGTATTTATCATGAAGAAATCAAATGTTATGATTACCTATTCCAAGACGTGGAAAAAGACAAAAAAATTGATACTCTGTGGAACATGGTGTATGATGATAGTGATGCTTCGAATGATGAGGAGGTTGACCCAGAGGAAGTTGAGCAAGATACAAGGAAAGAAAATTAAAAGGAGAAGGAAGTGAAGGTGGCCCCGACACAACAAGCTGAAAAAGTAGCAAAGCAACCTAGCACAACTATTCCAAAGCTATGGGTGAATATATCACATTCAGGAACCTTAGAGGCACGCTCATGGGCCGTGAAAAGAGAGAGGGGTCAAACCCAACAACAACCAATGGAAGTCTTAGATGTAGAAGATTACCCACTAAACAAAAGGCAACACATAGATGCAGCACCTGGATAGGGTTCATAGGAACCTATGATGAGCCAAGGACCGAAGTCAACCATAGCTCATGTATCTTTCTCTCTCTCTCTTCTTGATTTGCAATCTCTGATTTCTTCCACTATCTCTGCGTCACCTGTCACCTTAAGTATTAGCCTTTATTTCTCCACTTCTGCTGCAATGGTCATGGGAGGTTTCTCCTAATTCTCCCAATTAGGACAATTCACTTGTACTCCCTTGTAGGCTATCCCACCTTTCATCAGAGCATAGTCTGCAACTACTATTGCTACACCTTTTGCATCTGTTGCATTGGCTCTGACCCAACTTGCTTAACAAATGGAGTATGTTGCACCTCTGCTGCTACCACCACTTCCCATGAGTCATCTCACCACTTTGCAGATTGAGCTTTTGCATATTCCCCCATTCTCCCCACATGCACTTTCTCTTCTGAAGAAGAAATAAGATGGAACCACTACTCTCTCATTCCCTTTTGTTGTTCCTCCTAGTGCCCCCTTTGCAGGTGAGCTCATTAGATCACTAGAAATTTTTTTATCAAAGGGTGATAGAACAAGACAAGCTCGAGCCCTTAGGCTTCAGAAGGAAAGGGGAAAGGATTCTAAGAGGTTGGAAGATCCAAGGGTGCAAGCACTTTACAATGAGGCTCAACAATCATTGCACTTTACAACCATGCACCCAAACATCATCAAGCCTTAGGGGGATATATAGCTTGAAGATTACACCATCCATGCTATGGGGATCGATCTACACACAACCCAACCACAACATAAAATTGAGCTTATGGAGGAGACCTAGCGTGTTGTGACCACTAACTTTCTCAAGTCCGGTTGCCAACTAGAAATGAAAGATGATGAGCTAAATAATGTCAAGGAAAGGATTGAGGTCCTACTACTAAAGGAAAAGGCCAAAGATGTTGAATTTGCATGCCTGTCTCAACAAGCATAGGAAAAATAGGCTAGGCTCTAGGAAGAACTCAAAATATTCCAATCCCAAGATCCCAACCTAATCGATGACCTGTGGCACAAAAACCAAGAGTTACAAGATCGGTTGGTGCGAGAAGAGGAAGAAATACAATAAAAGGGTGAAGAGATTCAGATCCAACATGCTCAATTAGAGAAAATAATGTAGTAGAAGGAAATGCACCACTAGGACTGACAAGCTCAATTCGAAAAATAAATCCAAGAGGTAAGGCTCTCCCTAGATAGGGAAGTTGCGGCAAGAAGACAAACTAAGGAAAAATGGCTTTCTGATATGCGAACCCTGCAGGAGAAACTATCCATTGTGGACAATAAAATTCCATAGATAACGCAAGACATTGGGTTGAGGGATGCATAAATCAATCTTTTGAGGAATCCTCCCCAGCCCCCTACTACCTAGTTGGACCTCCTTCCGATAGCCCAACAACTGTATGTTTCATATTGGGAAAAAGTCAAGACCTTTTATCTAACTCTTCAGCAGACACTACAGTTAATGGAAAGGCATCAAGTTTGAAGTGGGAGGTCTGTGGAGTAATTGAGTAGTTCTGACAGTTCATTGCAGAGAAGGTTCCCGAAGAAGAAAGGTTGTTGGATAAATAGTACACCGTGCCAGACAATGACTTGCTGAGTGTAGGGATTGAGGACCGAAAGTCAGCTACCAAAAAAACAAAGGAATTCATCCATTACCATGAAACCATACTCCATGAGAGCAATTGGACTACCACACTCGGCTAAACTATGAACAACATGCATGAAAAATTCTCCCAATTGACTCAGATGGGCCTGCCCTCCCTGTTTCTCTTTGATGATTCGGTGGCCACGTCAGAGCTGATTGCAAAAAAGATAGAGGAAAAGTAGTAGGACATATCCAATTTTAGAGCTTTAGTCAACCCCCAACTACTGAAGATATAGAGGGCATTACCGACTAGATTGTGCAGCTTCTATTTCAACTTGAGTTCAGAACCAGGATATCCATGAAGCTACCATTTAAAGAATTTATTGATCTACATGAGATGCATGAGAATATGTGCTCCATATCTACACCATCTGAAGCTGATTGGTTGCCTTTGCAAATTTCTCTCTCAAAGTTTTGATCCCATTGCCCAATGGATAAAGAATATGATCCGAGAACCAAAAATTTTGGGTTCCTCATTCCATAGGAAAAATGCTCCTGATAGTGACCAAAAGCTGTGGATATAAAATCCCTCAAGCTCCCTTTGGGTTGATATTTTTATTTTGTTCATATTTTGATCATGCCCTATGTATTTGGATATCTCCAGCTCTCACTTCTCTTCTGAGCTCTGACCACTACCACCATGTGTCTGTCGTGCGCTCTTCACAAGGTCTTCATCTTTTGCTTCTCTTCTGGCCCCCGCCATACTTCCACATGTCAGTAGTTTGCACATTTGGGGCTTCCTTCCTTTTTATTTTCTATTGAGTTGCATCCATGTGCCACGTAGCATATTTTTGCGTACACCTTTTGGTGGACCCTCTAGTCAATGTAGGCAACAAAGACTTCTCCACATATCTTCTCCATAGGCATTTCAGAAAAGGGAAGGATGGAACAAGTGATGGGCTGTGATATATTGCCACTTTTCCTAACTAACTTTGTAGGTTAGTGACACATGTCTGCTAGAGAGTTGTTGTTTCTACGCTAGGACCACCATCAGAGGATGCACTTGGCTCAAAGGCGACTATGTTCTATGGCTCCAAATATTTTTTGTTGCAACAGCTTGGGAAATCATGAGGTGGACATCATTTCTCTCACAATAGAATATTTTTTGTTACTAGCTAAGCGATGGTTGAATCATTTTATATAAATACTACTTATTTTGAAGAAGGAGTTTAGAACATACAAAAAATTAGTGGAAAAACACCAGGCCTTTGTATTAATTTTAGATTATTGTATAAGACTCATAGACTATTCCATTGTTCGGCCTTTCTATTTCTTAGCTATTTGATAGAACATTATACTGTGCCATTATTGTACTGGGTAGTTTATTTGTAGAACTTTTATGATTTCAATATAATTTCATTGATTTAGACCATGTCTTGGACTCTTCTTTTCAGTGAATGTGTATGGGAGTTATTTTATGTTATTTGGTAAACTATTCAGGTTTTCATCAATAATTTCTATTATTCTAGGACATAGAAGATTGTTGAACGACCCTTAAACCATGTCCAAAAGGAAGGTTTCATGTGCTTGAATACAACTATAGCTTGGCACATTTCCTTAGTTAGATATTTATTTTATATACCTGCTTCCTTTTCCCATTCTAAACCCCAAATTACAAAAGAAGCTAACTTCTTTAAAAACTTGGAGGTTACTTAGTTTAGTGCAATAGGTCCCCCCTTTAACTAAGTTTCCCATAAGGGTATTTCTTGTCAAATTTTGGCATCAACAGTTCTTAGTGCAACCTTCTTGCTTCATACAATGTATTTCTCGCTTGTGGATGACATTGGGTGTGATTTCCTTCATGAGCGTGATCTCTCTTAGCATATTACATTCCTCTTAGTGGCTTGATGCGACACACTGCATCCCCTAAGTTGTGAATTTTCTATTCTTTGATTGGTCCTCTCTTGGAGACATTAGACACAATTTTGGAGACATTAGACACAATGTCCCATAAGTTAAAGGCCTCACATGAACTAAGCAAGACTCCTCTAAACATTTCCTATGTTGCATTTATGGCCACCTTTCATAACATAGCTTGCATGCCTATGGACCCATCCTATTTGTTCATGAGCTCCAAGAATACAAATTTTTGCTTGTCTCATGAAGTTCGAAAACCAAACCACTTCTTTTTGTGTGGTGCCTTATTAAATTTATCAGGTGGTATAACATTGGTATGGTTTGAGCGAGAAGCCCAACAAGCGACATGACTTTCCCCATAGCCACTCGTGTGTGTGTGAGTACATACCAGCCATGAGTGTATGTATCTAACCCTTTTTGGACTTGTCACCCAGTAGTCAACCATCTGTTATGTCACCTCAAAGTGAGTATGCATTTTTCTAAGACAAACAACCTAGATCTGATCCATATCACGTTGGACAAACAGTTGAAGCTTGTTCCATCTTTCTCCTTTATTTCTTTCTTGTCTTTTCCATTGTATGATTGGCCTTGTCATTGTTCATATAGTTTTCATCTGTGTTCCTTTTTACTCATGTTGGTTTTCCATGGGATCTTTATCCTAGGGGCTTAATCATCCCTCTTGATCATTGTTGTCTCATCTTACTAGCATGAATACAATGGAACCCTCCCTTGATGTGTGTTTGGATACTTTAGTGTGAATTTGAAGCAAGTTCATCCTCTCACTAAAGTGGGGGCTAAATGTAATGTCAAAAAAAGGGTCCTTATCATTTTTTGCACTTGTTTAGCTCCTTCTTGCCAATTTTGGCTTAATTTAGCTTTGATTTAGTGTTGTAATGTGGATAACATATTCACATTAGTTCTTGGGCCATTGTGCACTAATGTACTTTAATGATGCCTTGTAAAGGTGTTGTAACACACTTTCACACTTTTCTAGGATTTCTAAGCATAATCAACTTTATTTTCATCATAATTTCTCTTATCCTTGCCTTATTTGGTGTGTTGTAAAGTGTTGTAACACACTTTCACATTCCTATAGGCTTTGAATTAATAATTGGGCTCTCTTATGTTTTAATTGGCCCCTTTTTGCATCCACAAGCCTTATTCTGGTGTATTTTTCATCATTTGGTTTAATTACCTAAACGGGGTTTGACCAAGGCAAACCCCCATTTCCTAACAATCAACACTTTCTCTCTCTTGATTTGTGTGATTGCAGATCTAGGTATCTTGAAGGCTTGGAGATGATTGAAGAATAGGTTTCATACTAGTGTTGAAGTCATCTCCCTATTTGCAAAATCAAAATCTACACAAAAAGTCACTTACAACCCTAAAATTCAAGGTTTCAAACTTGGACACCTGGAGGTACATATTGAGCAGACCAAGAGCTATAGATTCCACTTTTGAATTTCCAAAAAAATCAAAGTGGACTCATTTGCTATTAGTGTTGAATGAGTCCCAATGTAACTATTTTTTAGATATTTTTATGGATTTGGATACCCATTTAGCCGAAACTTGCTTCGGTATAGTTTTCCAGAACTAGGAGTGATTCGCCCAGAATGGTGAATGAGTCACACTAGGCTTAAAAATCAACATTTCCAAAATTTTAAAACTATTTATAGTCCTTTGGAGGTCTCCAAGTGCACACTTTGAGTTTTACAACTTTTTTATTTTGTTTCATTTGCATTTCTAGGTCATTTAGTATATGTTTGCATATCACATTGTATTTTCCAACATTTTCTTTTCCAAGTTTGGTGGAAAACCCCTTATTTATATCATTCCATCCCCTAGAACACACCCTTTTCTAGATTTCAATCACCTTTACATTGGAATCTCAAGGGCTTGTTCTTGAGTGAAGAGTTTAGAAATTTACCTCTCTCGTCTTAGGTCCAAAACCCTAGATGCGAAAGAGAGGACCCAATTTTATACTATTGAAAACTAGAGACAAAAATTAAGGAAAATCAGGTCATGAGATGCCATCACACCTCTAAATACTTCATGGGACATCCTTGAGGTAGCTAGTAACATGACCAATAGACAACACAATAGAAAGATAATACAAAATAGATTAGAAAAATCAACAACCATTCAATATGCTTGCCAATATATATGTGTCGAAGGTTGATTGCTTGATGGTTTGACAATTGGAAAATTTGATAGTGTGATAGTTTGATGGTTTGATGGTTTGAAAATTCCTATTGCTAGGAAGGACACATCCTGAAAGGGACAATGACATTGTCATAGAGCCTGTCGTCAGGAAAGACACATCCTAAAAAGTCAAATGAATTTGTCACAGAGCCTGTGGTCAGGAAAGACACATCCTGAAAAGGAAAATGACATTTGATGGGGTCCAATTGCAAGAAGGACACATCTTAAAGGGGACCACAAAGTGGCTATGTTGACACTATTTTGGAAATGTGATTGATGTTTGACTTGATGAATGAATGGATTATGTTGTCTGTTGGTTCACGATTTGAGTGGTGACATTCAAATTACTCTCTTATGTCTTGGTGTGACTATGTCTGACTTATTTGACTGATGTGATGAACCCTAAAGGACTAACATAGGTGGCCTTGGGGGCTCATCAACTGATGGACTTTCTTGCATCGTGCACTCACAGACCTCTTAGTTCGACATGACTCTTGACTTTATTGCAATAACAAAGGACTGAAATCATGATTTTATTTGACAACGCCTAAAGGACCTGAGCTAATGCCTCGGGGGCACATCGAGAAATGGCCTTGCCTACATCCCATCATAGAGGAAACATAGTTCAACATGAATCTGACTTTGTTTTTCGGATTTTGAATGTTATTTGGATATTTTTTTTTGTTTTTCGCATGTTTTGATTTTTTTGTCGTTTTTAGGAATATTTGATTTTTTTTATCTTTTTGGGAAATTTTGAACCTCCCATGACCAATGTAAAATCCAATGAAACTAGGTGTTAGGAAATGTTCCCCCAACTAGGTCTAGGACTAACCATCAAGGATGGGATGGACAGGGGTTTATTATGGACGAAAGATGAAGGAGAAAGGATGCAAGACGTCAACCGTTTGAAACTCATGATAAATATTACCAGGTCTTATGATGGATGTCAAATGCGAGATGATAGAGAGTAAAGGTAGTATGATGGATGAGGGTGGAAGACCAAGTAGAGTAATAGTAGATGATGGAGCAAAGATTGACTACAATGGTGCTTGTTTTCCAGGTTTTCACCATGGTACTTATCCAAAGTGCCACCGAAAGGATTTTCACTATTGAATGGATTATTTCTCTTTACTATTTTCATGATTTTATTTTAATTATTTTTGCTGTGACCAAGACGCTTGTTTGCTAGGTTTTCATCAAGGTAAAGATTTTTTGTATTTTTCATTTTTTAGCATGTCTCTCTGAAGCTATGGATAGAACTTGTGAAGGTGCAAGCTATTGATAGGATCTAACAATGGTTCCCCTTCAAGTGTAGACAACCAATAAGAACTAGAACTAAAAGAGGTTGTTATGATATATGGACCAGACTAGTTGGGCTCAAATTTACTGGGTTTCTCATGTTCTTCTTAGTTTTTCGGATTCTCCATCAACACTAATTCACCGATCTCAAAGTTTCTAATCAAAACCCTTTTGTTTTAACTATAAAAAAGGCGGTTTTTGATATTCCTACAAATGAGTTAAGGCCCTCTATCTGTGTTCTTCAAGCAATTCTAACTCATGCAACCAAGATATACAATATTCCTCATCATCAATAAGCCCTTTCATGGAGACTCATAGGGAGGGGACCTCGACCTCAATAGGAAGGATATCCTCTAAACCAAAGACTAGTAAAAATGGAGTTGTGCTAGTGGGTATGCAGATGCTTGTGTGATACACCCATAGGGTAGGGTTAAGTTGAATGTGCCAGTCATGACTAGCGTCATTGACAATTTTTTTTATAATTTTGATTATGGTCTTATTGAATGCCTCAGCTTGGTTATTGCCTTGTAGGTAATATGGTATGAAAAAGTGATTTTGAATGTGGAATTTCTCACATAACTCATGGAAATCTTGATTTTTGAAGGGATGACGATTGTTAGTGATGATGGTTTAGGTGACACCATACCAACATATGATGTAATTGTGGATGAATTTAGAGATTTTTTTACCAGTGATGTATGTCATAGGGGTGGCTTCAACCCATTTTGTGAAGTATTTGGTGGTAGTGATGATGAACTTATGGCCATTTGATGAGGTGGGATGAATTATACCTACGAGGTCAAGTTCCCAATAGTCAAAGGGCTAGGGTGAAGTGATGGGTTGCAACTCCTGTGCAAGTGCATGAATGAGGTCATTGTGTATATATCACTATTGATATTTTCACACAAAGTGATAGGAATCATGCTCCATTTTAGGCTAGTAATATCCCCTAGGGTCATACCACTAGAATGGGCTCCGTATATACCTTTGTGTACTTCACATAAGGTAGTTTGTGCTTCCTTAGTGTCAATACATGTGAGTAAGGTGTTGTCAAAGCTACGTCTATATAAGGTATCACTGATGATGGCATAGCGAGCGAATTTGCGGATGAAGGAATTGTGTTGATTATTGGAAAGGTTGGGTCGTAGGGTTTGGGAATGTAAATAGTCATAGATATCCTGGTACTAGGATAGGGCCAGAAAGCACACATACCATCTTAGACTTAGGGACATCAAAGGCAAGGACCAACAACTATTTTATGCTAAGGACTCATACTGTGAAATATTAGGAATATCCAAAAGAGGCCCAATAGTGGCCATGGCATCTGCTACATTATTTTGAACATGTGACACTTGGAAAAAAGAGACGTCTACAAAGTACTGCCTAAAACTATAAACCATTCATTTGTAGGTAGCCAATTTCTCATCCTTAGTATCATAGTCATTGTTGACTTGTCGAATGACTAGTTTTGAATCACTGAAGACCTGTAGACTCTTGATTTTCCATTTTATTTCCATATACAATCTTGTCAACAAGGCTTCATAATCTGCAATGTTATTCATGCATGGGAAGGCTATCTTGAAATATTTAGGAATTTTATCATCTTGAGGGGTAACAAATAATATACTTGCACTTGATCCATGATTAGTATGCAAGCCATCAAAATATAATTTCCATGTTACTCCCATTTCTAGTGTGAATATGGACTCATTAGGAAAATCTAAAACCAAATGGTGATCTTCTTGTGTGGGCACGTTTGCTAGTTGGTCAGCAATAAATTATCCTTTTATTTCCTTACATTCCACATACTGAATGTCGTATTCACTGAGTATCATGACCCATTTAGCCAATCATCTTGTTAATTTTCCCCTACTGAGTAGATATTTCAAGGGATCTATTTTTGCTGCAAGCTTATTTTGATAGTTTAACATCTAGTATCTCAACTTTTGAGCAGCAAAAACCACTGCAAGACAAGGAAATTCAGTTTGACTATAGTTAAGCTCGTATCCCACCAAAGTGTGGCTAATATAATAGATTGAACGTTCTTTTTGCTCATGGTAATTTTGAGCTAGCAATGCCCCTAGTGCACTTGTAGTAGCTAAGATGTAAAAAATTAGGGATTTTCCATCAATAGGAGGAATTAGGACAAGAGGTGTAAAGAGGTACTCTTTGATATGCAAAAAAGCTACCTCACACTTGTTTGTCCAGATGAAAGGGACTCCCTTGCATAAGAAATACTAAAAAAGGTTGAAATTTGTTTGCAAGCTACATAATGAAGCACCTAATACACTGGAGTCAGCCCTATAGCGTTCAGAGTTGAGTGATTCTTTTAGGTGGAGGCATGTCTAAGATTGTATTGAATTTTATCGGGTCTACTTCAATGCCTCGATAGGAAAAAATGTATAAAAAAATCTTTCTTGATTTCACACCGAAGACACATTTCTTGGGATTGAAGCATACCTTATATTCTTTAAGCCATTTGAAAAAATATTGTCCAAGACTCTTAAGTGATTGCCACATGTCAAGTATTTTTCCAAAAGATCATCAACATAATCTTCCATTAATGTGTGTATGAGATCATGAAATATGGTGGTCATGGCTCTCTGATAGGTTGTGCCTACATTTTGCAGTATGAAGGGCATGACATTCTAGTAGTATGTACCCCATGGGCAAGTTAATGTGGTCTTGTTTTGGTCTTCAGGAGTGATACAAATCTAATTATATCCTAAGAATCCATCCATGAGGGACAACATATTGTACCTAGTCATGAGGTCTACTATGATGTCTATATTCAAGAGTGGGAATTCATCCTTCAGACATGCTTTGTTCAAGTCCCAAAAATATGTGTCGTTATGGATTTGTTCATTTAGTTTGGTCACTGGTACAAGGTTTGAGATCTACTCTACATAGTTAATAGGTCTTATGAAACCGACATCCAATAATTTCTTAAGTTCAACTTTGACCAGCATAACTATTTGAGGGTGAATTTTTCTAAGCTTTTGTTTGAATGAATTTGTATTGGGATGCAATGGTAGATGATGCAAAACTAGCTTAGGATCAAATCCTAGCATAACAACATAAGACCATGCAAAATTGATTTGGCGTTCCATGAAAAATTCTTGAAATTTGGATTTTTCCTCTTATGTCAGGGGTGCTACAAAAGAACAGTCTTAGGATTATCTGCAATACCGATGTTGACTTCCATTATGTCTTAAATCAACATTGGGGATCCCTCTGGAGTGATAGGGAGAAATTCCAACCCTCCATCCTCGGGTGCCTCAGAGAGGTTTTTTCCCTCAAATGCATCTTTTCTTTTTACTTTTGTCTGGTTAGAAGGCACCTTGCAATTTTCACATAAAGACCATTCATTTTGTATTTTATTTTTGTCATTTTTGTGCCTAGAGGGTGGGGTAGTCTCACCAAAATCTGCTATAGTTTTAAGATCTATAGTGAAGCCAACCTTATGGTCCCCATGTGGTATGCCCTCTCGTAGTCCCATAAATTCAGCAATTGCCTCATCATTTTCAAATATGTCCAAGGTAGATGGATCTTGTTGGTCCCAATTGATCAATTGTGGTTAAATGAGGGAGGTGCCATCATGGATGTTAGTGAAGGATGGGGAAGTAGCTGATAGGGTAAAGATATAGGTATTATCGGGGTCCCAAAAGGATTCTATCTAGGCTTTTCCATCTGTGGTCTTTGGTGGGTTAGGTTCATAAAAGGAGTCAATGTGAATATTGATATCCATGAGGTTGGTAAGGGATGGGTAGGGTATTTCAAACTCTTGGAAGACATGATTAGGCTCATAGTTACTTGTGGTGCAAGATTACCACTCATATTCATTAGAGTTAGTGTCACTATAATAGATGTCAATAGGGTCCTCAAATGTCTCAACATCTTCCAAAGCACTCACATCCTTATTTGAAAGCACCTTAGTACTTGGAGCACCAATTTTACTTGGTACAAACCCTAACCCTAAGTTCTTCAGCCACTTAAGAGGAATTAAGGGTTCTTTCATTCCTTTTTTATGTATACCAGGTCCACTAATTCCATCATAACCCTTTTGTTTCATGAGCTCAAAACCTTTTCCATATTGTTCGTTTGGTAGTGGCAGAAGATCTTTGTCATCTTTGTAAACCCATGCTGAAATGTCCTCAATTTCCTCTTTATTTAACTCTCCCCAACATGTGAAGGTGGTGGTGGGAGGAAATTTAATGACAACTTTTGGTTCCATCTTGAAACAAGGCCTACCATAAGACTTGGGAGACTTAGGTAGCTTTGTGATGCAATAGGTAGTATTTAGTTTATACTCGCTATAATCTTTGTCTTGGATATTGATTTTAGGGTTGATGGATAGGGTGTTGGATGTAGATGATTTAATGAGGCTGGAGGGATCAATGTAACTAGATGAAATGGATACAAAAGTGGATGCAAAACCTTCTTGATTGATAGGCACCTGGAATTCGGGAACTCCCCTTAAATTAGTGTAATATTGGAAGGGATCATGATGGCCAATGATTGTAACTTTAGTGCCATTATATGGAAATTTAAAGCATTGATGATAAGTGGAAGGCATGGATTTCATGGTTTGAATCCAGGCTCTACTGAGGAGAAGGTTATACGGGAGTTCAAGATCCAAGAACTGGAATGGGGTGTCCATAACTGTGGGTCCAACTCAGATAGGGAATGTGATAACACCCTTGGAAGATAGTTCTTCATCATCATAGGCCTTGATTACAATAATTTTGGTGGTGTCTACACATGCTTAAGAATAGACAAATTCCTCAACCAATTTTAAGGTGCAAATGTTTAGTCCAGCTCCGCCATCTACCAGGAATCGTGTAACCTTGTGTTGATGGACAAATACTTCAAGGTGAAATGGGTATTTATGGTTAGAATTTTGTTTAGAGTAGACTTTTTCAGAAAAGAATATAAGGAGTGAATTGGCCAAGAATCCAATCATGGATTCAAATTGGTTGACATCTAGGTCAGCAAGAATAGAGGTTTCCTTCAAAGCCTTATCGAGGATAACTTTGTGTTTAGGTGATAGGCTTAACAACTTGAGGATGGAAATATGTGCAGGTTTCTTGCCTAATTGGTCAACAAGATTATATTTGTCTTTGGATTGTGGCCACTTTGAAGAAGGACTGGATAAAATAACCTTAGCCCTGCAAGTAGTGACAACACATTCAAGAACCTTTTTTAAGGTGATTGTGTTGACATAGTCATGAATGACACAAAGGTGATCAATTGTCTTTGAGTAATCAAAGGAATTCATGGTATAATTTTCCTCATTATCTATCTTTCGACCTGAGGTGGAGGGATTTCCAAAAAAATTCTCTTGTAATGGATACTTTAAGATTGTATGGTCTTGATTGGAAGTTTGTAATTATCCTTCAACATTTATGGTACCATTTTCAATTAGGTCTTGGATTATGTTCTTCAATTGACGGTATGAAGAGGTCTTGTGCCCTTTGATGTGGTGGTAATCACAAAAGGCATTGTCATCCCACCAAGATGGTTTGAACTATCCTAGGTCATGTGGTTTGCACTTTGGGAGCTATATAACATGTGATTTCCCTAGATTCTTTAAGAAAGATTCAATTGGTTCTGGTAAAGGAGTGTATTGTCTCTATGGGTATTGCCTTGGTTGTCTTGGGCATCCTCGTTCTTGAATATTTTGGACTACCTTAGTTGCTTGGTTGGAAATATATGGCATATTTTTATTTGTGTTGGGTGCTTTAAGAGTTAATGTGGGACCTATTTGATCCCAAAATTTCATGTCTATGACTCCATCGTGTGTTACATTCTTATTGTGGGACCAAAACTTGCTTTTGTTGTTAGAGGTCTGTTGGTTGTGTGTGTTTTTGTTGCTATATGTGAGTTCACCTTGGGTGAGTAAATCTTTTTCAAGTGTCATTCCTTTCTCAACTAAGTCTGCAAATGTGGAACAACAATGTACTTGTAGAGGGTATGCCAACTTTTATTTGATTTTTTGTACAAACATGTACACTTTTTGTTTTTTAGGAATCTCGATAGGACATCAACTGGCCATACTACACCATCATTGGAAGAAATTAACAAAGGACTCACCTTCATCTTGTGTCAAGTGGCATAAGGTAGTAATTGTGACATCACTTTCAATGTTATAAGCATAATTCTCCATGAATTTATTGGTGAGGTCATCCCATGACTTTATAGACCCTTTAGGTATCAGTGCAAACCATTCAAGTGCAGGCCCCATAAGACTTCTAGGGAATGATCATATGTAACATCCACACAAATAGTGGCGAATTCTCGTATGTGCTCAAGAGGAATTCTCTTTCCATTATACTTGGTGAGAGTATGGATGACATGCCTAGAAGGGAAAGTAGGCATGTATATGCTAGTGTCATATGGATAAGGGTGTAGATCATGTGATGAGTATGTCTTCTTGTTTGACACTTGCATCCCTTCCACTTGATTTTGTAGGGCAGCCAATTGGGTAGCCAATGTGTTTATTATGTGATGGTTGGAAAAATTTTTATGAGGTACCAAATTTGTTTTGTGTGGTTCACTGTTTTGTTGAGATGACATGTTATGGTTTGAAACATTGTTTGTATGTGGTGGATTTTGATTGTTCCCACGAGTATGAATTGTGATGTGTAGGTTGGGATGTAAGAAGTGGTTGAGCTATGTTGCAATTGTTGGGTGTGTTTTTTGTGTATATTGTGGTTGCAAAAAAGGATTCCTTGTGAGTAGCCATATGATATGTTAGCTTGTGTCATTTGTGATCCCTATCCTTATTGAAAAGGATTATAACCATGTGACGTGTTTATATGTTGACTATGTCGAGTGTTCATGGTTTTTCCTTGCAAGATGTTTTTATTGATATGAGGACCTTGTGACATGGTGTTTGTGTTTGATTGAGGTCCTTGTGAAATTTTGTTTGTGTTTGATTGAGGTCCTTGGATGAGAACCCTTCTCGCCTTAGGCCTACCAAGGATGTTAGATGTGGATGCCTCTATGTGTTGCAAGTATGAATGTGTTTGGTGGTGTTGTCATTAATGTTTTCATTGATTTCAACATAGTTCAAAGTGATTGTAGGTGGTACATGTATAGTTGAGATACTATAGAAGTGTTGAGAGTACATGGAGTTATATTTATGGCATTGCAGATGTGCTAATGTCAAGTAATTTTGAGAAAATTAATAAATAATGAAGATAGTGTTGTGTGTGTGTTCTGAGTGTGCTTTTGCAATGTGCTCTGCATTTCTTCTATGTTGATCCTATGCCTATGCAGATATATATTATTTTTCATGAGCTTCAGTGGATAATATATCCTGAGTTTTAACCTCTGGGTTGATGCAGTGTGAAAGATGTGATCACCGGTTTGGCATAACTGTTTGTTTGTGGACTAGGATAGTTGTCTCTACTCCACAGTCTTCATGTGGTTTGTCTCAGATCTTGTAGATTTGGAAGAAGGTTAATATTGATTTTCTCTATGTTTTGGAAAACGTTCTTGTGGTTTGATGTTCCGGAAGGCTTGTTTTAAAGCTACTATGTGTATCTACATAGTCCGATTGGACTGTTGAAGAGTGTTCTATGATAAAGATTGTTTTTGTTGTTGTGGATGTATCAGAAAGTTTCTAAGAGGTGTTCTAGAGTCTAGTGAAGTGTTTTATGTGATCCATGTGTCATCATCTTGATGTAGATGCATGTACTTCAAAGTTCATTGGTGTTTTCATTAGGTTTGGCCAACTTGGTGTTTACACATTACATGGAGAATAAGAATCAATTAAGGAAGCATGTGATTGATCCAAGATGTTGTTTGGGTCCTAATTAAGTATGTAATTGGTCCACTATAATTCTTATCCATTGTGGGAATGTTGAGTCATCAACCTAATTTGAATTTGTAAATTAAAGGATGTGTAGTTGACCTTGGAGAAAGTTTCCAAGATCAAAGATGGTATAAATACAAGTCAAGATGTTGTGAATTGGAAGCATGAGTGTGAAGTGTGAGAAACAAGTGTGAAAAGAAGAGTGTGTGAAAGTGAATCAAGGCAGCAATACTTTGACATGTCAGATTTTTGAAAGTAGTGAGCTGATGGTGTCTACAATCCTTTGATCAAGTTGCAGATGTGTGGAACTTGTTGTGGTGGATTTTATATTGTAATTCTTTGTTCATAGTCACTGAGCCTCCTTCTGGAAAGTGAGTCCTATCTGTAGGAAGTGAGCCTTTGTATCTGGATAGTGAGTCCTTTCTAGGCAGTGAGCCCTTTGGCAATAAGCCTTTGTATCTATTATTGCATTACTATTATATTGTGAGTTAATCCTCACTGTGGTTTTTCCTTCATTGTGTTTTCCACGTAAATCTAGTGTCTCTCATGTTTTCTTTCTGTTATCTTCATTTCATGATTAAGGTTAGAAGTAAAAGTAATTTGGTACAACTGATTCAACCCTCCCCCTCTCAGTTCTCTTATGCTTTTCAACAATTGGTATTAGAGCTTTGGCTCCTTGGAGAATAGCTTAATCGCTTGAGATACATCAGATGGAGCTGACTACAGTGACTGGAAAGTGCAAATGAGCGGTTACCTGATCTCTCTTTGTTTCAAGAATTAGAAAGTTGTTGAGACAAATATGTTGAATTGGCTAGTGGTCATTCTTCTGCAGATGACATTTTTTCCTATGAGAATAATGGAAAAGCAAGGTATTCTATCTTCAATTCTTTATCTAAAGTTGAATCAACAATAGTTATTTCTTTAGGCACTGCTTATGAAGTATGGGAAAAGTTGAAACATATCTATGAAGGAAATGATAGAGTCAAATTATCAAGGAAGCTAACAACAAAGCACAGATTTGAGAACTTGAGAATGGAAGAAGGTGAAGACATTGCAAGCTACTCTCAGAGAGTTGAACTTGCAGAAAATTAAATAAAAAACCAAGGTGGTACCATGATAGATGAATATGTAATAGAGAATATCTTGATGACCTTACCAAAGAATTATAGTGACAAGATCTCTACTATTGAAGAATCACATGATCCAAAGACATTTAATAAAGAACAACTATTTGGCACCTTCATTGGATTTGAGACAAGGAAGATTGGAAGAGAAAAGGAGAAATCTTAAACAACCTTCAAAGAAACTAAGATACAAGATGATTCGAATAGTGATGGCCCAGAAGAGTTGGAAGAAAAATTTACAAGGAAATTAAAGAAAGGTATTGGTAAGGACAAAGGTATGTAACCTTTTAAATGTTTCAGTTGTGGAAATATTGGTCACTATGCTTCAAGATATTCAAATAGAGCTGCACACAAGAAGAAAATAGATAATAATAAAGAGAAAATGGACATAAAGTTTAAGAAATTGTATTATGTTAGATAAGATTCTAGAATTTCTGATGATGAGTCTAATTTTGAGGATGATAAAGATGAATGCTTGTTTCTAGCATTGGAGAATAAATCTATGTCTAATAACCATGGAAGATGTGCAAGGGACTCTGGTCTAGAAAACAAGAAGGATGAGATGGAAGGTACTTTGGTTACTGCCTTTCATGCTAGATAGGATGAAGATTATTGGGTAATTGACAGTGGATGTTCAAATCATATGACTGGAGAAAAAAGTATGTTCACTAAACATGAAAAGTATGATGGAGGATTAGTTATGTTTGGAGATGATTCTGGTGCTAATATCATTGGAAAAGGAATAATTAGTCTTGATGAAAAATATAGTACTGATGATGTCTATTATGTTAAGGGCTTAAGGCATAATATTTTAAGTTCCAAATAAATTTGTAGCAAAGGATTTAAGCTTGTGTTTTAGGATAACACATGTGAGATCATAAAAGGGTCTGGAACTGTGGTAGCTGCAAGAAGAAGAAATTATGGAAACATCTATCAACCTAAGAGTGGTGATGGTCAGTGCTTTGTTTCTCTTGGGTTAATGAAAGATGGCTATGGAACTGGAGGATGGGACATGTAAACTTTAACAATTTGATCAGGATCAGTTCAAGAGAAGTTGTTACGGATCTTCCTAGAATCACAAAGCCTACCAATTCTGTTTGTAAAAGTTTATAGTTGGGAAAAAAAACAAGATGGAGTTTTAAAGGAAAAGAAAAACCAACTATAGGAATGTTGGAATTGATTCATACAGACCTTTTTGGTCTCACAAGAACATGAAGCCTTAATGGTGACATGTATTTCATTCTTTTGATTGATGATTACTCTAGAATGACATGGGTTACTTTTCTTAGGGAGAAAGCTCAAGCTCTAGATAGATTCAAAGTGTTCAAAGCAACAATAGAGAATGAAGAAAACTTGAGAACCAAATTTTTAAGGTTTGATAGAGGTGGAGAATTTGCTTCTAGTGAGTTTAATGCATTTTGTGAAGAGCATGGTATCAAGAGACATTATTCTTCTCCTAGAACTCCTCGAAAAAATGGATTTGTGCAAAGGAAGAACCAAACTATTCAAGAGGCTGGAAGGACTATGATGAAAGAGACAAATGTTCTTGATGTATATTGGGGAGAAGCAATCCACACTTCTATTTACATTCTTAATAGAGTTTAGATCAGAGGTAATAGCACAAAGACTCCTTATGAACTATGAATTGGTAAGATTCCTATTGTTAAGTAACTTAAGGTGTTTGGAAGTAGATGCTATATTAAAATAGATGACAAGAATCTTGGAAAGTTTGATGCAAGATGTGATGAAGGTATTTTTATAGGATATACAACTAAAAACAAAGCATATAGATGCTTCAATAAAAGACCTAAGGAAAATAGTCGAAAGAGAAAATGTAAAAGTTGATGAAGCTATGCAAAAGCCAGTTGAAATAAGTGAAGTTGAACCAGATGATCCTATCTGTGGACAAATACAAGAAGAAGAAAAGGAAAATAAAGAACAAAGTGAAGAAGAGGAGATTCTAGAACCTGCTCCTAAGACTCCTAAATATGTATAGAAGAATCATCCGAAGCAACAGATAATTGGAGATAAAAGTGAAGGTGTAAAGAAAAGAAGTAAAGTGGTAAAAGTAAATTTGTGTTTACTTTCTAAGATAGAACTTAATGCAATGATGAGAGTTGGGTTACAAAAATGGAAGATGAATTGTAGCAGATAGAGAAGAATCAGACATGGGAACTGGTTCCTAGACCAGTGTGAACTCCAATCCTATTCATACACAAACACATCAAACAAACACATTAGTTAGTTCATATGCAAGATAAAATAAGGATTCCCCATGAGATCCATTTACAAAACATAAAATAGGAAAATGAAGAACAAAACATGTAAATATGAATGAAATCCTAATTAAGCAAGAAAAATATTGATCCCATGGGGGAGATGGTGCCAATTGGTATGTCAAAATTAGCCCTTTCCCAAATCCCTTGTAAGCTTGATAATGGTTTGATGATGATTGAAGCTTCTTGATGGAAATTTGGCATAACCTAGCTTTGAAATGGACAAAACTAGCTGTCAATGTGAGGAGAGTAACTTTTCTCTAAGTGTGGATGAGGATGAAATTGACTATAGTAAGTTTACTCAAATTGTGGATGATAGAATGAGAGGAAGAGTCTCTCATTTATAGATTTCCAAAATGGAAGAGAGAGTGGAATTAAGCAATGTGGGATCATTCAACATCCAATGACCAAGTGCCACTTGTCAAGATGTGAATGGTTGAGGAATGAGCACATTTTGGCCAATGTGCATGATAAATTCCATTAGGTAGAATTTGAAATTGGGGAAATGACATGTGAGAGGGAAAAATGAATGAAATAATGCCACTTGGCTCAATGCACAAGGGCATGTAAGAGGAGTGAATGCTTTGTTGGATGTACAAATCCACTTAGATTTTGAATTCAATTTTTGAGGGAATATTCCTCCTTTATTCCATGTTGAGAGAAAATAGGCAATTAAATAAATAAGAGTAATTGATTTATTGTGCAAGTTGCATTCTCTTGAGGATTTTAGTGATTGAGATTAAATTGATCAAGATTTGATCAATTTAATGAGAGATTGGATGATTTGATAATTTTGACTCAAATTTATGAGTTGATTTCAATCAGAATTGAGAGGAAAGTGATTAATTAAATAAATGTTTTTAATTTATTTAATTAGAGGGGATAATGTTAGATTAAGTCAAATAAGGTTTAATTTATTTGATTTAATGAGAAGACTAGTTAGGGATTTAATCAAATAAGATGAATTATTTAATTAAAAAGGGATTTAGGATTAATTAAATTAAATTGATTAATTTAATCAACAAAGGAGAAAGACCTAATTAACTAAATAATGTTTTATCTAATTAAGAGATGACATGTGATGATAAGCCGAGAGTGTGATTCAGGAAGAAATGTCATTAGTAATCAGGATGAAGTGTGCTAGATCGAATTGTATGATTTCCATGTCTACATTTTGCCCCTCTTTGAAGCAATGTACTTGTTGCATTGATTCAAAGAATAAACTGATGTGATCAAAGTTCAAAATTTCTTAATTTTTTCAGATGCCCCACTATTGCCCCATCATAAGGATTATGTTGGTATATTGCCCCCTCGAGAGATCAAACGATTTTTTGTTAATTTTTGGATGATCTCATGAAAAAAGAGGACAAGGTGCCTGACAAGTCCAAAAATGCCATAGGATGCCAAAAAACATATTGAAATGCCAAAAAGATAAAACATGGCCTTCGATGGACAAAAATAGGATCGGGGGACCAAAACCCTAGCTAGATGGCCAAATTAGGTGAAAAAACCCTAATTTGTGGGCTTAAATAGACCTTGAGGGGTCACTTTCAATACATTTGCATACTTAGCCTTTAGAATTTTTTGCACTTTGAGATCTCAGTTCCAATTGAGATGGCACAATGAAAGCCTCCTATGCACGTGTTGGAGAGAGTACGAGGGCACCAGCGGCCAACTGACGTAGGACCCATGGTATGTACCCCCATCCTAACTTTTAATTTTATCGTATTTCATGCATTAAATAGGGTTTAGGTCAAATTTAGGTGAAGCGATGCTATAAAACACCACTGAAAATGCTTAATCGACACCACACAGTTTGAAATTGTGCCGCATATGAGAATAGCACCACTGCAAGCCAGTTAGGAGATTAGGGTTTCTTTGTCAAACTTATCCACATATGAAAATTTATCCACATGACGCATTTTGAAACTAGGGTTTTGGCACAAAGTTAGCCGCATACACAAATTGGACTATGCACACACTTTGGAGTTTAGAATTTGGCAAACTCTATCATGGTGGCACAATTTAGAACTTTTCAAACTGGGCGGTATTTGCAAACAGCACCGCATTTGTTGTTTCAAGTGTAAAAAGCTGAATCAAGAGGCAAATTGTTTTACAAGACCTAACGTGATGGCTTCCCTTGTGCAGAAGGACCTTGAGATACTTTATCCGAGAGAGAATAGATGGCCAGTGCTCAAAAGATTATAGGGTATGTACATATTCCTCAAGGAGCAACTTGGTATGCTCGGCCTTTGGTTCATTGCCTATGTTCCTCTTGTTCAAACCCACTTGGGGATGATGACGACTTTGGCCAAGCGATGGCACAGTGAGACCTCCTAATTTCATCTTCCTACCGGTGAGGCCACCATCACACTTGAGGATGTTTGGCACATCCTTCAACTACCCATCCATGGAGGCAGAGTGATTTATGATCCAGATGTTGGTAGGGATGCTTGCTATGATGTGATGGGTCTTGATGTGATCCATTTCTCTGATGGATAGACTGACTTTGAGAGATACTGGAGTAAAGTTCCCACCTACAGGTTGATCGTTGCAGCCATCATTTCAAGTCTTGTGGCACCAGATCGATGGGGCCGATACTTCAATCCATGTTGGGGACTGGAATGGGAGCGGATGGTCATCCGCAGGGAGTACTTTGCTTGGGGGCCAATGATGTTGGCCTCCCTCTATAGGGATTTACATGAGTTTGCATACCTGGATAGTCGAGCTCTCGGGGCCAGTGTTACATTGTTACATATCTGGGCATGGGAACGAATTCTAGTGCTCTATTCAAATGTCACACTGATCATTCTTGATATTGATGACCCCCTTGTTTGGCAAGATGGTGGGGAAAATATCCGCTTTACTCACACTAGCACAGGCGGGATCGCCCACTGGCGACGGGTTCTCGATGAGATGAGGGAGTTTGTCTAGAGGCCTTGGATGGGCATAGGCCCATGGTATGATGACATAGAGTAGCTATATTTTTCCTAACAAGACAGATGAATGCAGGGTCAGGAGCATACCATGATAGAGCGGTATCTCCTAAACAGGGTGGCCCGTTAGTTTGGTGAGATTTAGGACATGCCAGATGATCAGTACGTGGCGATCTTTGCCCGTACCGTGAGAGAGACAGCATGGGGCCAACCCATCCTGACAGTTGAGGTAGTGTCCTCATTCAAACAACTAGTAGCCTAGCTAGGGCCGTATGATTAGGGACCAGTAGATGCAGGAGTGACCCAGATGTATAGAGCCTGGTTTAGGCTTCCCTTGAGATTGATAGTTCTTGGTGCAACACTTCAACAGTGTAGGCCCAAAGGTAGATCAACTAGCAAAGGAAGAGGATAGATGGGCATAGGCGACATAGATGGGATGGGGATAGAGGAGGAGGTGGACTAGCCCTTCATCAAACACCTCCTAGAGATCAAACAGAGCAGGAACATCCACCGGTAGGGGCATAGGATGACCAGCCCAAAGATGGGGACATAGCAGTCCCACAACAATAGCCACCAGGGCAGCCAGATCATCGAGATGCATTGATTTAGTAGTTGCAAGATCATGTTCAGGTATTGACTACAGAGAGGGATCAGGCTCAACAATAGGTTTTGGCAGTCACTATTGAGAGGGACTAGGCTCGATCCAAGAGGGATCAGGAGGTTTGTAAGTAGAGGCACCTAGAGATTATGACCCCATCATCCCAGGGCTGATCAATTTCCTCACAGGCCTATAGAGAGGTAGTCAAAGAGGCTGAGTATTATCGACAACATTATAGATAGGTAGTACCAGTAGCAGGCCGGGTGCCAGACTTCTCTCAAGAGATAGGGATGAGGCTGCCAGAGGATCATGGTGAGAGGTAGGTGGGAGAGGGCAATAGCCAACAAGGCTAGCCCTTGATCACATATAGTTTCCATTTTTGATTCATGGGCATTGATTATTTCCCATATTGTATTATGAATTTTGATGCACACTTGACCCAATTTTGTATCATGACAGTCATGCATTTTTTATGATATATATGAGATGATTCACCTTTATGATATGTCTTGCAATGTATGATATGCAGATGCATTTCTTAATTCCCTATGTGCTATGAGATGTTTATGAAATGCTTTTTATTTTATGATATGCTTCTATGTGCTGCGATGGATGTATTTCTTCTGTATCTTTTCTATGCCTTTTTATGATTGCCTGGATGCAATGTATGTTCTTGATGATGTATTGATATGCCAATGATATTTGATATGAAAATGATAAATGATGATAATTAATTTCAATGATTTATATTATGTCCCTAATGACTCATGCATGATGAATGTGATGCAATTATTTCTTAAGGTACTTAGAATAAAAAATCTATATTATTCCTCATAACTTAAGGTGATGATAATGTGGTATGATCTATATGATATGATGTGCACTTATGCTAATGATTTGGTGGATGCAGGGTGTATGCATTGGCGATGTTCTAATTAACTGTCATGATACCATGTAAGTATGGAAAGAAGATAGAAGAAAACGAGATCCCACAAGTCATTTAGAATGATGGTGATTTGCTTACTAGGGGTTAGGGTTTTCAAAGGGCTAATTATGTTATATTTGATAACACACATAGGTATGATGCATCGAGGTATTAAAGGACCAGGATGGCGTGGTACATAGTGTGATGGACTTTGACTTGACAATCAGATAGGAGTATTCTTGTTCACACTTAGCATACAAAAATTCATTCAGGATGTAGTTCAAACATTCTAAACATCTTGGGCCAAAAGATAGGAAAGCAAGCTTTCCTATGTGGTCAACAAGATATCTAAAACATCCTCTCCACACTCCAACTAAAGTATGCATGACTAAGTTATTTTACAAGTGTATCCCACAAGCACAGTAGATAAAAAAGATAATGATCATTGCCCCATTCCTTTCTCTCTAAACCTATTTTGTTTAGGCATCATCGAGAGGTCCTTGGAATGAGCACAAAATAAGATAAGTCAAAAGACGAAATAAAGTAAACAAACAAGCTAATGTTCTTCATACCACTAGCCAAGACTAAACTATTGTGAGATACCTGATGCTTATTTCCATCATGGGAAAGATACATCCTAGGACATGTTGTGATCAGGGTTTTGATGAGATTGATTGGATGATAAGCTATTGATACTCCGAGTTGATCAACTTGCTTGCTTACTGACTTAGACTTTTGAGACTTTGATGATTAGGTGTTCAATTTTGAACCTTCTATACTTCCGCCTAAATCACCAAAGGATGAAGGTGATGATTGATTTATTATGAGTGATGACAATCGTGGGTGAAAGCGAGATGAGATGAAAGCAACATTTTGGATTTTTCAGATATTTTGAGGCTGTTTTTTGCTATTTTTTGTATTTTTAAATGTTTTTGGATTTTTGAGATTTATGATGAAGAGACTAACCTAAAGACCTATCCTAGGGGTCTCAACAGCTGATTCATAGATTAGCCTTTCCTATGTTATACATGCAGAGACCACGTAGTTCGACTAACAATAGACTTGAGTTAATGATGAGATAGATGGGAAAATGGATTGCCAAGTTATTACGACGGATGCCTAAAGGACTGACCTAGGGTGTCTTAGGGGATGATCATAGATCAACCTTGCCTATGTTCAAGCTCAGAGACGACATAGTTCAGATAAGGTGAAAGAGTTACAAGAATCAATGATTAAATTTTTGAAGATTTTTTTGATGTTTTTGGATTTTTGGTATGATTTGGATTTTTTGATGTTTTTGGAAGATCACAAGAATATACCTGAATCCAATCTGATGCAAGAACTAGAACATGCCCCTAGTGTAATGCGATAGACTAATTCGATAAAGGTAGGACAAAATGACCTTAGGAATGTGCCAAGTAGTACTATGGTGGAATATGATATGAGAACAAGATCAGGGTATGGTACAGATGTGAACAAATGTGATGGAATGATAGATGGAATGTAATGGATAAATGAGTGCATAGAACAGGCCATGAAGATTCTGGTGGATAAAGAGTGATTTATTTATGGTTAGCGTATGTCTTCTAGGTTTTCACCAAGGTACTTGTCCAAAGCGCCACCGAAGTGGTTTGCACTAGAGGACGATTTTATTCTTTACTATTTTCAATCCTTTTTTAATTTTTTTTTAATTTTTGTATTTTTGTATTTTTTTGTTGTCACCAAGACACTTGTTTGACGCGTTTTCATCAAGGTGACCATTTTTTCAGGACATTTTTCTAATTTTCTTTTTTCTTGTATTTTTGATTCTATACCTTGCAAGATTTTAGGCATAAATTTTTTTGAGATGGGAGTTGTTCAGGGGCTCCTGTAGAGGCTTTCCTTTTGGTGTTGATAGCTGATAGGCTCCTGATCTATAGATGGTTGTGATGATGAAAGGTCCCAACCATTTGGGCTCAAATTCGCCTTTGCTTTCTAGGTTCAACATGTTCTTTTGGTTCTCTTTTAGCACAAGTTCACTGACTTGGAAGTTTTTCCTCTTGATATTCTTGTTATAGCTTTCTTTCAAGCAATTTTGATACACCTGTAGATGGTTGAGGGCATCCATGTGCCATTCATCTAATAACTCTAGCTCATGCAGTCGTGAGACCCTGTATTCTTCATCTGTGATGAGGTTTTGCAATGATATTCTTAGTGATGGGAGCTCGATCTTGATTGGGAGGATAGCCTTTGATTCGTAGAATGGGGAGAATGGGGTGGCACCTGTTGGCTTATGAATGATGGTGCAATAGGCCCATAAGGTGGGATTTACTGTAGATTCTAGTCACGAGTAGAGTCATTGACTGTTTTCTTAAGGATTTTCAGAATGGTTTTGTTGGTAGCTTCTGCTTGGCCATTTCCTTTGGGGTAGTATGGAGTGGAAAAGCGATGTTGGATTTTGATTTTGTTGCATAAGTCACGAACATCCTGATTCTTGAAAGGTGTCCCATTATCAAAGATAATGGATTGGGGGACACCATTTCGGAAAATGAGATAGTTCAAGATGAATTTGGAAATCTACTTTCCTGTTATGTAGGTCATGGGAATTGCTTTGACCCACTTTGTGAAGTACTCTGTGGTGGTGATGATGAATATATGGCCGTTGGATGAGGTGGGTGTGATTTTTCCTATGAGATCAAGCCCCCATTGTGAAAAGGGCCAAGGTGTAACAATACGATGGAGCTCTTGAGCTGGTGCATGAATAAGGTCTCCATGTTGGTGGAACTATAAACACTTTCTAACAATTTCATGTGCCTCTCTTTCCATTGTTGGCCAGTAGTACCCAGTTCTCAATAGCTTCTTAGCCAAGGTCATACCACTTGAGTGTGAACCACAAGTGCCATTATGTACCTCATTCAGAGCAGTAAGGGCTTCCTCAGGGTTTAAGCAATGCAACAAAGTTCCTTGAATACCCCTATGATATAGGGTTTCTCCTAGGATGACAAAATGGGTGGAATTTTTGATGAAGGCTCATTTGAGGTTTGGGGTTATGTCAGCTGGGAGGAATCCTATTCTCAGGTAGGTATAGATGTCGTGATACTAGGGATCATTGAGACCAACAAGTTCGCACACATATTGAGATTCTGGTACCTCGAAAGTGTGTACGAGAAGCTGCTCTGCTAAGAATTCATGTTTTGTGACATTGTGAGGGATATATAGTAAGGATCCAATTGTTGCCATGGCATCAACTACTCTGTTGTTAGCCCTCGGTATCTGCTCAAAGGTAATATCAATGAACAATTCTTTCAGGCTCTCTACTAACTTCTTGTATGGTGTCAACTTATCATCCTTAGTTTGGTACTCATCGTTGACCTAGTTGATAATAAGCTGTGAATCCCCATAAACCTTTAGTGCCATGATCCTCCACTGTGTTGCACTCTTGAGACCTATGGTTAAAGCATCATATTCTGCAATATTTTTAGTGCAGGGGAATGCCAATTTGTAGGATCTAGGAATACAATCCCCTTGTGGGGCACTGGTGAAGAAAACTACAGCTCCTGATCCATGTTGTGTGTGTGAGCCATCGAAGTAGAGTTTTCAGTGATCGGTTATGTTGAGATTAAAGATGGATTCATCTGGGAACTCTGATATGAGTGGATTCTCTGAATAGATTAGAGCTTCTTCCAGTTGATCTGTAATCTCTTGCCCCTTGATAGCTTTGCGCTCTACATATTCAATATCATGTTCTGTTAATATCATGACCCACTTGGTTGTTCGTCCTGTGAGAGTGTCCTTAGAGAGCAGGCACTTTAGTGGATCTATCTTTGCGATCAGCTTGATTCGATAAGCCAACATGTAGTGTCTAAAGTTTTGGGCCGCAAACACAACTGCCAAACAATATTTTTCTATTGGTGTGTAGTTGAGCTCATGCCCTAGCATTGTCCTACTGATGCAGTATATCACTCTCTCTCTTCCATTTTCATCATGTTGGGCTAACAGAGCATCAATAGTTGTCATGGTTGCTGAAATATATAGAATTAGTGGTTTTCCTAGTGTAGGTGGCATTAGCACTGGTGGTGTGAGTAGATATTCTTTAATTTTACCAAATGCTTGATCACACTTGTTGTCCCAATTGTATACTACTCCCTTGTGGAGTAGATGTGAATATCCAATCTGTTTATCCTCCAGCTATGCTATGAATCTCTAGATGGATTGGAGTCTTCCTTGTAGGCCTTTGAGTTGTTTTAGTGTCCTTGGTGCTTCCATGTTGAGGATTTCTTTGACCTTGGTGGGATCCACCTCTATTCCTCTCATCGGTACTATGTATCCCATAAGTTAACCTGATTGCACCCCAAAGACACATTTCTTGGGGTTAAGTCCTACCTTGTACTACTCCAGTCTATCAAAAATGGCACTTAAGGCTGTTATGTGATCCTATATTTTCCTTGATTTTGCCAATATATCATCCACGTAATCTTCAACAGTTATTTTTATCATGTCCTCTAAGATTAGTGTCATGGCCCTTTGATATGTCACCCCTATATTTTTTAGCCCAAATGGCATCATGTTCTAGTAGTAGGTACCCCATGGACATGTAAATACCATCTTATGTTAGTCCTCCTTTGTAATCATTATCTGGTTGTACCCCAAGAAGCCATCCATCAGTGATAACATCTCATATCCGACCGTCATGTCCACTATAATATCAAAGTTAGGTAGTGGAAAGTCATCCTTGGGACATGCTTTCTTGAGGTCTCTAAAGTCAGTGTAGATACGGATGCCCCCATTTGGTTTTGAAACTAGTATGAGATTGGATACCCATTCTAGATAATCAATTGGGTGTATAAAGTCGGCGTCCAAGAGTTTTTGTAATTCCACCTTGACTAGCAAGGCTATCTGAGGGTGCAATTTTCTTAGTTTTTGTTTTACTAGCTTTGCTCCAGGGTAAACAACCAAATGATGAACCAAAAATTCTGGATCAAAACCCAACATATCAGCATAGGTCCATGAAAAGATCACCTTTCTTTCTTTTAGAAATGCAACCAATAATTCTTGTTCTTCTGTCAGAAGCGACTCAACATAGAAGGTGTTTTGTGGTGTTGCTTCTGTTCCTAGATTGACAGGATTGCACTATTCTGCCAAGACTATCGATTTCTCTTGATGAAGTGCAGTAGGGGGGAGATTGAATCCTTCATCTTCCGGTGCCTTAGAGTGTTTTTGACCATTGGATGCGTCCATTATTTTTATTATAATTTGGTTAGAGAGTTCTATAGTGTGGTTTTCACTCAATGACCCTGAGCTTATTCTCATTCTTTTTCTTTTGTGACTGAAGGACTCAATCGTCTCCCCATAATAGGCGTGGGTGTCCAGTGTGATGTCAAACCTAGCCTTGTGGTCTCTACATGGAATTGTATCCCTTAGTCCCATGAAATCTAAGAGTGCCTCATCATTTTTGAATGTGTTTGGAATCGGTGGTCCTCATTGGTCATAGTCGATGAGCTGTGGGTAAATTAGGTTTACTTCGTAAGTTTGGCGGTTCAACTCAATGGGTGAAGTACTAATAATTATAAAGGAGGAATCCTCAAAAAGAAAGGGAAGACCAGTTATGGTATCCTCATCATCACTACTAGTGCAAACATCAATTATATCAAAAGTGAAATTATCTAGGGGTAGACCTGTGGATATGGGTAGTTGAAGGGCGACTACCAATAATTAAGGAGGAGACCTGATTGCTCTACTAGGGGTACCTCCGCCATGTATGGTTATACTCGGAGGGGTACATCTGAGGCCAAGGTTTCTCATTCTTCTTTCTACAATGATGGGCTCTAGTTGTCTATCACTATTTCTTCGAAGGCTTTCATTCCTGTTGTATCCAATACCAAGCATTATTTGCAATCCTCTGTTGGCTTCATCCATGGGTAGAGTGGATGCAGGTCTTTCATCATGGTATAGCATGCTTGAAATGTCTTCCTCATCCACATTTTATCAACTTAGGTCCCCCCAACGACGGAATCCTGAAGGGTCTATCCTAAAAGTGTGGACATGTGTTTCAACCGATTGAGGTTTCCCATGCGACCTAGGAGATTGTGGTAACTCTCCTACAACAAATGCATTTTTATTCATTCTATAATCTCCACACCAGTTATCCTGGATCATGAGCTTGATATCGGATATGTCAGGGATGGAGGGTGTTTCTGTCGCATAAGTGGAGGCAAGGTTAGATGTATCTATATAAGGAGTGGATGGGCCTTCATCATTTTTTGATACTTGGGGAGTTTTGTAAAACATGGCTTCCAAGTTTTTGCAATAGGAAAATGGCTCTGGATCACCATGTATTGTGAACTCCTCATTTTGGTATAAGAATTTGACGCATTGATGGAATGTTGAGGTGACCACCTTCATTCCATGGATCCATGGGTATCCTAGGAGGATGTTGTAGGGCAGGTCGATGTCAAGAACTTGACATGTGGTTTCCATGGTAGCTGGCCCTACTTGGATTGGGATTCTGATAGTGGCTTGAGATACTATTTCTTGGTCATCATATACTCTTTTGGTGATGCATTTTTTCTTGTTCATGTAGTCCTCTGAGAATCCCAAGTCGTTTATGAGTTTGAGGGAACAAATTTTGAGGCCTGTGCCTCCATCCACTAGGAACCCTTTGACTTTCTTCTTAGGAACCAACACTTGAAGGTGAAGTGCACAATTGTGAGATGGTTGGGTGGGGAAATCTTGGTCGGAGAAGGTGAGGAGGTTTGGAGTAACCATGTTACCAACCATAGCCTGAAATTGTTTTGTATCAAGGGTCACGAAGACAGTGGACATGGCTAATGCTTCATCAAGGATTTTCCTATGGGCGGTAGAAATTTTCAATAATTCCATGATGGAGATTTGAGCGGGGGTTCTTTTTAGCTAGTCGATGACGCTAAAATTGTAGGGAATGGATTTTGTATTTGAAATGGAGGTCTTATATGGCTATGATGCCCCTATGATAGTAACCTTTCTGCCACATGCGGTGACTCCACAATCAGTGTTGGCTCTTTTGACACTAATGATAGTGACCATCGCATCCATGCATGCGATGATATCTTCATATATCAGGTTTGCACGAGCATAATTTTGACTCCCTTTGTTATTCCCTTGGTTATTTCCTTGATTATGATTTGGCATCAGATTCGTGTATACTTTAAGGTCCTCATTTCTAGCTAGTTGTTCGACATTTATGACATTGTCCTCAATGAGGTCCTGGATGATGTTTTTCAACCTCATGCAATTTGCGGTTGTGTGCCCTTTGATTTTTTGAAAATAACAGAGGATATTTTCATTGTACCATGGTGGTTTTGTCATGGGTTCTGCATATTGCTTAGAGTTGGAAAATTTGATAAGGTTTTCCTTGACCAACTTCTTCATTATGGATTCGATTGGCTCCCCAAGGCCTATGAATTTCTGCTTGGGAGGATACTTGTTTGAGGGAGGTGGTACTCCTTGATTGTTAAGATTATTGATTTGGTTGTTAGGAAGTGGTTGTGGTTGTGCCATAGTATTAATTTGCACATTATTGCGATTGTGATTTTGTGGCTAGTGGTGGGTCTAGATGTTCTATTTAGGAGCATTGATGACCACATTAGCATCGACCACTCCGTCGTTTGTGCTATTTTTTGTCCTCGACCATGTTTGAGGTTTATCGTTATAATTCATGGATAGGAGATTATCATGTTGTGTAGGAAATGTTGATGTACCTCCTCGCACAGTAAGGGTTCCTTCGCTATTGAGCACCTTTGGGATCAACTGGTCATACGTTGTGATGCATTTCATTTTAAAGTAGAATGACATGTTTTCGTCTAGATTGGATATGATTGTGAAAAATTGTTGTTCTTCTAGCATGGTCCACTCGCTTTGATTTACCTTGGATCACCATCTTTGCAAGAAGGATGTGAATAGCTCTCATTTTCTTTGTTTAAGCATTGATAGTTCTTCCAAACTAACATCTACACCCATGTTGAATGCATAGTTTGTAAGGAATGCTTCCATAATTTCCTGGAATGTTTTGATGCCTATGAGTATGCGAGAAAACCATTCCATGGCAGGACCAGTCAGACTTCGAGGGAAAAGTCGCATTAGATATGTGTCATCGTATGCAACCTCCATGCAATGCACTTGAAATACCCTGACGTGATTTTCAGGGTTTCTCGTCCCATTATATTTATCAAATTTGGTGATCTCAAATCCCTTTGGGAATGGTACCATTGTAAGGCCTCTATCAAATGGATAGGGGCACAAATTGCATGGCATTCTAGTTGTTCTTCCTAATTGGAAGTCCAACATTTTCTTTGAGAGAAATTTGATTTGTGTTGCAACATTGTTTTGCGAATCAGGAGGTGGGATGAATGTGTTTTGAGGTGTTTGCGGTGTTTGATTGATGAGAGGAGTATTGGTGGGGGTTTGTTGAAAGCTCTGTTGTGTGTATAAGGCCTAATGATATGCCTACATTTGTGCCAACAATGCTTGTTGTTGATCTTGCTACTGTTGTTCCAACGAATCTTGTTGTTGGTCCAGTTGATGTTGTTCCCATAAATCTTGTTGTTGGTCTAGTTGTTGTTGCACCAACAAAGCTTTTTGTTGGTCTAGCTACTATTGCACCAAAAAAGCTTTTTGTTTAGCTTGTTGTTGTGCCTGAAAATCTT
Source organism: Sequoiadendron giganteum (assembly GCA_007115665.2). Taxonomy (NCBI): domain Eukaryota; kingdom Viridiplantae; phylum Streptophyta; class Pinopsida; order Cupressales; family Cupressaceae; genus Sequoiadendron; species Sequoiadendron giganteum. The sequence goes on along the minus strand of CM021100.1, from coordinate 602,913,210 downwards.
CCAGGGCTTGCTGGTATGCTTGCTGATGAATTGTTTGTAGTTGTGCATGGTATTGTGCTTGTTCCTATTGAGTGTGGTGTTGGGCTTGAGCTTGAGCTTGTGCTTGTTGAGCTGCTTGTGTAGGTTGTGCGACTTGTTGGGTTTGTGTAGCTTGTTGGGAAGCTAGTTGCACTTGCGCTTGTTGAGCAGCCTGTTGTGCAGCTTGTTGATTTTGTTGAAGTACCCTTTGATGGGTGGCCTTTTGGACTGCATGAATCATGGTGATGAATGAATTCATCACTTTAGCTTTTGGTGGGATTGGTGGTGGATTGGGGATGGTACTGACTGTTGTGGTAAGCAAAAGGGTTGTGTTGGTGATCAGGGTTTGGGTTGTGGGTGGTGTGATTGAGATGCTTGGTCCTTAGGAAACCAAGATTTGAGAGATTTGGGGACCAGTGGATGTGTTGATCATTGCGATGGCTTAAATGGTTATCGTTCGTTGTTGCAATACCATTGGTAAAAGAAGGGGACTTTATATGATGTTTTGATTGCTTTGGTCTGAAAAATTGGTGGTGGGTAGGGGGCAAGATCCAACCCAAGAGGTGATATAGATGTGAGCAGTAATAGTGGGAAAGATTGTATGTTCCTTTGAAAAAGTGACGATGAGGAGGGGTCAAAGATTCCCCTTGTTCTGAATAACCCACCTTCTCCTTTCGAAATCATGGGGAGAGAAGTTTGTATGTTCAACGGATAGGTTGGCATTGCATGGAATGAGGATGAGTCTGTTTGGTTATGGAGAGTGAGTGGAACGTACGGGTGTAATGGATTTACCAGCATAGAGTTATCCAATGTGATGTTGATATTTACCTCTCTGTTGTTTACAAGGTGATGCTTTTGTAATTCATGAAACATGGTGCTTACCTTGTTAACAACTGGTGGGGTTGATGTGATTTTTGATATGATTTGGGGAATTTCCTAAGTGATGCTTGGAATTGTCATTTTGGGTATGCTTGCAAGAGGCCTTTCTATATTGGTGCTTACATCGAGGTCAGAAGGGAGTTGGGCCCCTCCTTCCATTAACACACTTATATATAGAGAGGGGTTAAGTTTTAACATGACATTGGCAATTCTATGATTCTCTGGATTTTCAATCATTTCAATTATTTCCTTTTGTGTCATTCCCAAGTCCTCGTGAATGATGTCCTTTTCATAGCCTTCCTCTGGAGGATTTTGTGATGGTAGAGAGGAGCTATTTGGGGGATTTCTTGATCCCGCAAGGTTTATTTCAGAAGTTGCTTGACTTAGGTCACTTGAAGTTGATGTTTCTTTTGTGATTTCCATGTTCCTCTTGTGATGTGATCTTGTTTGGATGATAGAATAGAGATCATTTGATCTTAATCTTTAGGCACAAGAAGGAGAAAAACTAGGAGAGTCCAAGGATCAAAAGGTGATGACGGGGATGAGATAAATAGAATATGGATGATGCAGATGAGTGAAACTCTTGAAGAAATTTTAGGGGTGATGCTAAAATTTTTAGGGCTTGGATTGATTTGATTTCGATGGTTTGACTAGGTGCGTTAATCCAAACAAGATGATGGTGAGCTCAGAAACCCTAGGAAGTTGTGTTATCCTAGAGAAAACTTGTACACGAGAATGAATTGACTAAGTGTGTTAAGCCAACCAGAGTGATCATGAACTAGTAGACCTTAGCAAGCTGCATTATCATAGAGGTAAATTTTTTCAAGAGGATTGATAATTTGACTAGGTGTGTTAAGTCAAACAAAGTGATGCTGATTTTTCCTTTAAGTTGAGCATGAACGATGTTTCAAAGTTCTCAAGAGTTTTTTTGTGAGATGAGATGAGATTTGATTTTGATGATGGAGGGGTGGATGAGAGTGATGATTTTGATCCTAGACTTGACTTGGACAAGACTCTTTTTTACAAGACCTCGGTATTGAAGAACATGTCATACTTCCTATGTGAGAAAAGAAAACCTTTGAAAAAGAGTTAGATTCTGTTGATAATAGAACTCATACAAACTTGGGTTGTTCTTTTAAGTCTTCTTGTAGAAATTATATACCAATGTTTCTCTAACTTCAAGAAGCATTTCAAGATGCTCCTCACGATCTTTCAGACTAAGCTTCATGACCTTTGGTTTTTGGATTTTGGTTTTTCAGGAAATCATTTGATAAAACACATGTGAGGTCCAATTGTCCTTATCTTTTCTTAATGAGTTCCTTTTACCAAAAGCACTTTCTTGATTTATGATTTCAAACTAAATGTCTATGTCTTAATTCCTTTTCATTCCACAAGGTCCATTATGTGAAAATCAAGGTTTCAAGAGCATAGTTTCCTAGGTTGACTTTAGTGAAAAAAATGATGATTAAACCCAAGAACTTAGAAACCTCTAAAGATATAATCCCTAGGGCAAGCAAGAGCACTTGGATTTGTCAAGAGTATTTGTTTCCTCCAAAGGGTTTGAAATTTTGAAGCTTTTTGTGAATGTTTGTTTCTCAATGTTTTAGATCCAAGCAAGGTGTTTTGATTTCAAGAACATGTACAATACCTAGGTTGAAAAGATAATATTTGTTGGGTTGCCACTTGGATGAATCCAGCTACGCATATTTAGTGTAGATGATTAGATGCTTGACCACATAGGCTTCCCCTTATAGTGCACTCGCTTCTTGGGTCAACCAAGCATTAGTACCCATGAATCTCCCATGGAATACTTTTCATCTCTACAATAGAACCGCATGTATACGTGGGGCGGCTTCAAAAGACATGACCTTCTGCACCAACAAATAGATAGGATTTTGGCCTTTGCTAAACAAGGGGTTTTAATGCAGGAATTTCGTTCGTGGGGGACTATCTAGTATGACGAGAGACCATTGCTGCCCTTCTTGTCGGAATAACCCTCGTGATATTGGAATTTGTTCCAATATCCTCACTTGTATCCCA
>CM021100.1:602777469-602908153 GCA_007115665.2 Sequoiadendron giganteum | reverse complement strand
ATTAAATAAATCAAATTAATTGATTTATTGTGCAAGTTGCATTCTCTAGAGGATTTTAGTGATTGAGATTAAATTGATCAAGATTTAATGAATTTAATGAGAGATTAGATGATTTGACAATTTTGACTCAAATTTATGAGTTGATTTAAATTAGAATTGAGAGTAAAGTGATTAATTAAGTAATTTTTTTTGATCTATTTAATTAAAGGGGATTATGTTAGATTGAGTTAAATAAGGTTTAATTTATTCGATTTAATGAGAATACTTTAGGGATTTAATCAAATACTTGATGAATTATTTAATTAAAAAGGGATTTAGGGTTAATTAAATTAAATTGATTAATTTACTCAACATAGGAGAATGACCTAATTAAATAAATAATGATTTATCTAATTAAGAGATGGCAGGTGATGATAAGTCGAGAGTGTGATTTAGGAAGAAATTTCATTAGTAATCAGGATCAAATGTGTTAGATCAATTTGTATATTTTCCATGTCTACAACCAGTAAACAAGAATGTAATTGGCTCAAAATGGGTGTTCAAGAATAAGATGAATGAAGATGGTGAAGTAGTAAGAAATAAATAAATACTTGTATTCAAAGGTTATTCATAGGTTGAAGGAATAGACTTTGAAGAGACATTTTCCCCGGTGGAAAGAATGGAGGTCATTCAGATGTTTTTGGCATTTTTTGCTCATAAAAATTACAAAGTGTACCAGATGGATGTTAAATCTACATTCTTGAATGGAGAATTGGAAGAGGAGGTGTACATGGAGCAACTTGAAGTATTTCAGTTATTAGACAAAGCGAACATGGTCTTCATGTTGAAAAAGGCACTATATGGACTTAAACAGGCTCCTAGAGCATGGTATGCAAGGTTGGACAAATATTTGACACAACAAGGGTTCAACAAAGGCTCTGCGAACAACAATCTTTATTTCAAAGTTGAAAGAAATATAATGTTGGTAGTTGTGGTGTATGTTGATGATATTATCCTTGGAGGAAATGAAGGTATGTGTAAGAAATTTGCAGAGGAGATGCAAAAATAATTTGATATGTCTATGATTGGTGAGATGAATTTCTTCCTTGGACTTCAAGTGAATCAAACTGATAATGGAATATTCATTTCACAATCTAAGTATGTTAAAGAACTACTGAAGAATTTTGGAATCGATGATTCCAAATCAGTATGTACCCCTATGATAACTAGATACAAACTGAGTAAGAATGATGATTCTCCTAAAGTTGATTAGAGCATGTACATATCTATGATTGGTGGAATACTATATCTTACTACTACTAGACTACATATCATGCATGCAATATGTTTGGTTGCCAGATTTCAAGAAGAACCTAAAGAGACACATGTTACATCTATGAAGAGGATATTCAGATATATAAAGGCGACTCCAGATTATGGTCTATGGCATCCTAAGGATAATTATTTCACTTTGAATGCCTACACTAATGTAGATTGGGCTAGTTGTGTAGATGACCAAAAGAGTACAAGTGGTGGTGCATTCTTTCTTGGAGGAAGATTGGTATCATGGTTAAGTAGGAAACGAGATTCAATTTCTCTATCCACTACAAAAGTTGAGTATATTGCAACAACAACCTACTATACATAGGTACTTTGGATGAAGCAAACATTGAAGGATATAGGTGTGATGTGTGATGAGCCTATCCCTATATTTTTTGAAAATACAAGTGAAATAAACATTTCAAATAATTTGGTGATGCATTCTAGGACAAAGCACATATCTATCAAATATCATTTCTTAAGGGAGAAGGTACTGGAAAATGAAGTTAGACCTGAATATGTGTCTACTAAGGATCAGATTGCAGATATATTTACTAAGGATCTTCCAAAGGATACTTTTGAGTATCTTAGGAGGAAGTTAGGGGTTACTGCCCCCCCTTCCTTAAAGTAGGTGCACATGGAGGTGCATCAGTTCAGTGGATCTATAGATTCTTCATGTGTCTGGATTAATGATTGAGGTCTAATTCTCAGGGGGAGTAGAGGGTATCATTGTTGTAGTATGAGATGTGGGTGCACTCCTAAGGGGGCGTGATCAAAGCTTTATATGGCATAATTTTCATGCAAAAATTTCCTTTTCCATTGATGTCAAAGGGGGAGAGAGAGAAGTCATGTGAAAAAACGTATTTAAATCTAGAGAGAGAGTCGTCAAAAAGTTTCAAGGAGAAGAGACTACAAATTTTTTGTGTAGGTTGTATAATCTGAAAAAGAAATGGAAGAAGTAGTGAGAGAGAGTGCATGTTGTCTTTGATGGTTTTTCACATCATGTGTTGCCATCAATGACAAAGGGACAGATTGTTGCAAGTATGAATGTGTTTGGTGGTGTTTTCATTAATGTTATCATTGATGTCAACACAGTTCAGAGTGACTACATGTGGTACATGTATAGTTGAGATACTTGTAGAAATGTTGAGGGTACATGGAGCTATATTTATGGTGTTGTAGATGTGCTGATGTCAAGTGATTTTGACAAAATTAATAAACAGTGAAGACAATGTTGTCTGTGTGTTCTAAGTGTGCTCTGGTAATGTGTGCTACATTTCTTCTGTGTTGATCCTATGCTTGTGCAGATATGTACTATTGTTAATGGAATTTAGTGGATAATATATCTTGAGTTTTAGCCTCTAGGTTGATGGAGTGTTAAAGATGTGTTCACTAGTATGTGAATCGGTTTGGTAGAACTGTTTGTCTGTAGTGTAGGAGAGATGTCTCTGCTTTGCAGTATTCTAGTGGTTTGTCTCAGATTTTGTAGGTCTAGAAGGTTAATATTTATGTTCTCTATGTTTTGGAAAATGTGCTTGTGGTTTGATGCTCTGGAAGGCTTGTACCAAAGCTACTGTGTGTATCTGCACAATTCGGTTGGACTATCGAAGAGTGTTCTATGTATAAATATTGTTGTAGTTGTTGTAGATGTATTTGAAGGTTTCTAAGAGGTGATCTAGAGTTTGGTGAAATGTGTTGTGTGATCCAGATGTCATCATCTTGCTATGGATGCAAGTACTTCAAAATTCATTGGTGTTTTCATTAGGTTTGGACGACCTGTAGTTTACATGTTACATGGAGAATAAGAATCGATTAAGGAAGCATGTGATTGATCCAAGAGGTTGTTTGGGTCCTAATTAAGTATGTAATTGGTCCACTCTCATTCTTATCCATCGTGGTAATGTTGAGTCACCGACCTAATATGAGTTTGTAAAATAAAGGATGTGTAGCCGACCATAGAGAAATTTTTCAAGATCAAAGATGGTATAAATACAATTCAAGATGTTGCAAATTGAAAGCATGAGTGTGAAGTGTGTGAAACAAGTGTGAAAATTAGAGTGTGTGAAAGTGAATCAAGGCAACAGTACTTTGATGTGTCAAATTATTGAAAGAAATGAGTTAATGGTATCTACAATCCTTTGATCAAGTTGTGCATGTGTCGAACCTGTTATGGTGGATTTTCTACTATATTTCTTTGTTTGTAGGCAGTGAGCCTCCTTCTGGATAGTGAGTCATATATGTGGGCAGTGATCCTTTGTATCTGGATAGTGAGTCCTTTCTGGGCAGTGATCCCTCTAGTAGTGAGCCTTTGTATCTAGTATTGCATTACTATTATATTGTGATTTAATCCTCACCATGGTTTTTCTCTCATTGGATTTTCCATGCAAATCTGGTGTCTCTGGTGTTTTCTTTCTATTATCTGCATTTCATGTTTATACTTAATAATAGATTAAAGTTAAAGTGGAATTGATTAAGTTTAGAAGTAAAAGTAATTTGGTACAACTGATTCACCCCCTTCTCAATTGTCTTGTGCATTTCGACACTATGGCTTGAGATGATGACCCAAAAGGAGTAAATGTCAAGCCAAATGGTTGTGATGTGTTTTGTGTCATTGGTTGTGACATAGATTATGTTGCAAAGATGGATGAACTGTTGGTAGTTGTGGTATTTGGGCTTGCTGTTCCAATGGGTATGGAAATTGTAAGTTGTGTAGATTATCCTTAGCTTGTTTGTGTGTTATCCTTGGGTGACGTTGTTGTGTGTAAGGTATTGACATCAAATAATTGAGGTAGTTTAACTCCTACAAGTAATAGTTTCACTAAATATCATTCAGCGTTCAACATGACAATTTTGTCCACAAGATAGGCAACATCAGGATTTTGTGTGGCGGCCTCTACTTCTTGTATGAAGACATTTCCATCTTTGTCTCTAACAAGGAATTGTTCGAAAGGATTGTGTGTCTTTGGTTGTTGATAATATGTAGACCCAAAGTTGATATGGTCATGACTTTCAATGTGGGTATTGTTGTGAGGATCATAAGTGGTTTTGTCATAGTTGAGGACCTACTAGTGTAATTGTAAAGGTCCTCATCATCATGAAAGAGGTCCATTTCTCAAATTTTCTTTTGTGATCCAGTTTCAACCATATAAGGCTTGCTCAAAATGAAGGTGGAAAATGAAAATGGTATGAGACTAAGACTATGTTTTTGGTATTTTTGAAATAAGGTATGCCTAAATGTAATGCAACTATTTTTTTTGGTGTTTTTTGTATTTTAAGGATGAAGGATGTCTAATGTATGGAACAAGACTAAAATTTATAATGATAATGTTGGATGTCTAGAATAATTTTCTTTTAGCTCTAAAATGTTGTGGTATGAAGGATGCAAATGACTACTAGGTGATGGATACCTATAGTGAACTTAAGGGCTTAAACACTTTTGAAAGATGTAAGAACAAGATCCCTAACTATCCAAGGGTAAACCAATGTTTCAACTAGGATTGTCAAATGGCCTTTTTCTAGAACAAGTGAAAAAAGTGACAAGGTGAGTTTCCCAACTAGACTTGTGAGTAGGAAATCATCACCAAAATGAAAAAGGACTAATTCAAAATGTAACTTGGTCAAGTGACAATCTTTTGTTGAAGCAATGACTTGTGCCAAGGTATAGATAGTTTTTCTATCCTAAAATCCTCAAGGTGTCAAGCCTAAAAGTTTGAAAAAGGTAGCCTAATGTGATGTTAGGATATGCAAGTAATGGGAATGCTAAGGTACCTAAAATGGTGACCTAATAATGGAATGGTGATATGCAAGGTGAATTGAGCAAGTTTCTTGTTTGAAACAAGAATCACAATAAGAAATTGGTCTGCAAATGGAGCTCAAAGGTTTGAATTTGATTTTGGCAAGAGGTTGACTTGATTTTGACTATTTGGTTTAAAAATGTTGCTTGGTGTAATATTGTGAAGCACTGTAATTTTTAAGTGAAAGGCTTGTTTGCTTGTTTTTTTGAAAGGCACACACATAAAATACAAGCAGAAAAAATGTTTTTTGAGTTTTATCTTGACAAACACTTTGCACAACCTAGGCTTCTCAAGAGATACCACTCACTAGATCCCCACTCAGATTTCTCCAACAACTTAAACAAGGCAGAAAAATAGAGACTTGGTGGCACTGGCTCCCTCTTACACGGTACTTACTTCTTAGGCTCACCAAGTCTCCATTCTCCAAAGAGGAATTTATTCCTCTACACATGCTTAGTGAAGACATGGGATGGCTTCAAAATGACCATTCCTACCCTAGCAAGTAAAAGGGATTTTGGCTAATATAACAAATGTTCTTAGTGAATACTCAGGGACATGGCACCTCACGAGCATCCAACAAGCCACTTAAGGCTTTAATCAATCTATTAGGGGCTCTTATACATTTTATGGTAGGTACCTTGTTTTGAGTGACACTACATGACTAAGGCCTACATACCATGAGGATTTGACAGTTCAGTCTTATCCTTTTATATACTGGCCCAAGCGAAAAAATGGTTGGAGTCATTCCCTCTTTCAAGGTAGTCCCCTCTAAAGGTAACAAAATCAAGACAAAGATGTTGTTTTTGATCACCCAAGATTGCACGAAGCACAAGGGGAGTGCATACAAAAACACCTTGCCTCACACTTGCATAATGTTTATTTTAATTCCAAAATTCAAATGTGTGGGTGGTTGCAAAAAATGTCTAAAGGTGTTTCTGATTCTCAAGATCACCAAAATGGCGCAAGAGAAAAGCATACACACCTAGAAGAAAAATTGAAAACCACAAGACAACACAAGAAATAGAAAATTTTAAATCCACTTATGATGTCAAATCAAACACTCAAGTGATTTTTAAGCCCACTAATCATTCTATGTGAAAAAGGCACATAAGATAAAGCAAACTAAAGCAAGAGCCCTATAAAGCATAATTAGTAGTTTTGGCCTCCAATCTTTGACAAGTGAAAGTTGAATGTTCAAATCTTGGTCACTCGAGCTTGCAAAAACAATCAAAGATTAGTCACAAAAAGAAAAATTAAACTAGGAAGAAAGATAACATTTACTCTAGTTAAAAAAATCTTAATAAAATTAATCGAATCTAATTAATCTAAATTCAAAATCTAAAAAAAATCTAAATTAAATTAAAAAACTAAATCAATCTTAAAATAAATCTAAAAATATAAACTAAACCTAATTTAAATTAAAGCGAAATCTAAATTAAATTAGAAAAATTGAAGCTTATATCTAAACTAAAATAAAGGAAAACTAAATCTAAATCAATCTAAATTAATCTAAATCAAAAACTAAATTCAAAGACCTAAATTAAACTAAATTACAAAAAACTTAAAAATAAAGTAAATTAGAAAAATATATGTTTAAAATCTAAAATCTAAATCCAAATTAAAACTAAAATTAATTTAAATTAACAAAATCTAAATTAAATTAATCTTATTCTAAACTAAATTATTAACCTAATCTAACTAAATTAATCTAAGCTAAACTAATCTATGCTAAGTGAAATGAATCTAAATGTATTAATCTAATATTAAATTTATGTAAGATCAATGAAAAAATAAATTAATCTAACCTAAACTAACTTAATCTACTTTAAGCTAATTATCACCAAACTTATCTAGTTTTAACAAAATTACTCTAAATTGAAACTAATCATGAGCAACTAAATAAAAATAATGAAAAGAAATCAAAGAGCTTCCCAAATCAAAATCTTGAACAACTCCTGTGAACATTATGAAGCCAAATAGTGGCAAGGTTGTAAAAGAACATTGTTGAAGGGAAATACATTTGGCGCCCTCAAATTGCAATGCAGAAGTTTTCAGAGAGGCAGGCCTAAACTCATCGAGACATGTATGTGACCACTCAACCAATAGCTGTGCGATTTGCACCCAGGTTCGATGTTTTGTCATTCAATGCCTGCATCTGGAGATAGAGAACCCGGTAGGAGCAACAGAGCCATCCAAAGTTGGAAGTAGCACGCCAACCTGGAGCAACAAAATGTCAATACCAGTAGAAGATTTTGGAGGAGCTGAGACCAATGGTGTTGGGACTATTGCACACTAAATTGGAGAAGTGAAAGGTCAAACCGAGTGGTTACTTTAATAAATGAAAAGTAGATCTGAATAGATTCTTGGGAAGATTTGCAAAATCTGATCAACACTTTATCAATATTGCATTAATGTCTAAGTTGATAAAATCTGATAAAAAGAGATCTGGAAAAGATTTGCAAAATCTTATTAAGAAAGACTATCAGCATCGTTCTTGATATACATCCTATTGGTTCAAACAAAAAGAAAAAAATATTTTCAAAGATCTTTGGTGCTTATCATTCAATCTCCTGTATACACCTACTGCACATAGGTACTACTACCAGAGGTTGGATTATGCCAAAGTATGCAAAATAAGATAACAAGCAAGGTTAGCAAATAGTCGACAATCTAGATCCGCTTCATATAGTAAATATGGTACCAAATGGCTTGCGTATCCTAAGGTTGAGGGATCGGTTTGTCAAAATTAATACAGATTACCACATAGAAACTTCACTTCGGCATGGTTGCAATGACATTCCAAAGGTTGACTGTGTGAACCTGCTGGTGAAATATTATAATGAGGCTCATCATGGTATCTACAATGGAAGTAGGGAAGATGAGTTTAATGAAAATAAGCATCCGACCAGAGATGATAGACGACTAAGAAATGGGAAGAGCACAACAAAGAACTTGAATTCGAGGTCCATTGGGAGGTGTTGCATATGCTTGGATCCGATCTCTATCAAGAATGTTTCAATTGTAGCTTTCTTTTGCACTCATACTTATCTACCACATGTCTTATGGATACAAGTTCATCAGTCACAAAAAATCCAAGCCAAAAAAGCATCCCAAAACTTTCCAAAGGATTTGGAGATCCAGATGAAAGCTCTTTCGATGATGAAGAGTCAAACGATGGCTCTAGTACTGATTCTGATGGGCTGTGAATGTGTTGTATTCTATGTACTTCACGTAGCAATGATGAGCGGATAGTCTGAGGGAGATGTTGATGAAGATTTTGGAAGGAGTTGAGATGTTGGGTGAGGGATAAGGGCTACTGATCGTAAATGTAGTTGCCACTAGAAAATAAAAAAAGCCTTCATTGGTCGTTGTTAAGAGGTCATAGTCAAGATTGAAGGAATTGATAGCCATTGTAAAGAGGTCGCATTCAAGATTGAAGGAATTGATAGTCACAACCATGGCTTTGGCACGTTAACTACTATAGATATGTGCTTGATGCTGCCAGAGTTTACGGAGAAGCCACATAGCGTGAAGAGCAGCAAAGTTACCAATAGAAAGACAAGCAACACGAGCTAATGGTTGCAGGAGATATGCAAAACGTATTCAACCTTGCTTAGTTTTGGAATGGACAAAATGTTTCTCAAATCATCTTGGTTGGTGGATGCATTGGGACCCTTGAGAATCTATGTATGATAAACCATTACTTTATGAAGAAGGGTCGTGGTGTTGAGGAAAGAGGAAAAGTGGATGCATTTGGACCGTAGATTTTAGCAAAATAACATAGATTTTGAAGCAAGCTTAGACCTCACATATTTTGAAGTAAGCAACAAATAATGTGTATCTCTTTGCAGACAATGAATAATGTAGATTTTAGCAAGATAACATAGATTTTAGAAAAATCTCAAACTCTAACCAACACAGATTTTAGTAAGAAATAGACGAGATATATGAATTGTTTGACATATGCCTCTATAGAAGTGTCATCTCATGGTCTGTGATGACTACAAAAGACACATGAATAGATTTTTTTAAAAGGCTTCAAAACATTCAATTTAATACCAGAACAAATGTAAACCCAAGGTTGAAACCAACACCATCAATTATCAAAGTAAGGTGAGTATCAAAAATAGAGAGTCGGGTTCACCAAATGTATTAGGGAGAATTTTTCAGAATAATTTGAAAATAACATAAACTAAATCCCTAATCAACAATGAAGAACAATAAAAGCAAGAAGTATAAGAATATTGAAACAACATCACTTATTCTTCATGCCTCTATCGAATGACCTCCATTGGCCTTCTCCATCTTGCTGCAAATTGTGTGATTTCCCTCAGATTGAAGTACAACTATAACTTATGACTAAGATTAGAAAAATATTGAAGTATTATGAGTGCTCAAGTATTCAAGTTCTCAAGAATGCTAAAAGTAACTCTCTGTGTGTGTCTAAAATTGCTTGAGAGAGATCCTTTTAAAGAATCCCAAATTGACAATGGATGGCCAGGATTAGAAATTGGTAAAGCCCTAAGATCAATGACTAAGATTCAGTGTGATGAGGAGCATTAGGGTTACAAAAACATCAGGTCAAAGTTAGGGCAAGCTTTGAAATGAAGGGTTGAGATTTAATTGAAAGAAATTAAATCAACGGTGGAGAAAAAGAGGTAGTTGGAATAATAAAAAATATTTAATTTATGGAGGAAAGTTGACTTTTGGGAAATAATGGTTTAATGTCATAAATGGGAATAAGATAGAAGGCAATAAATAATTGTTTTAATTATTTATTTTTGGGATGGAAAGTGTGTTAAATGAATAAGTTTATTTAATTTAAGGATAAATGGTACTTAGGAATAAGGATTTATTAGTGACATATCTAAATAAATAAATGTAATTTATTTAAATAATAATGGAGGAATAGTTAAAAATTAATTTGACATTAGGACATAATGAAATGATTTAATTATGTGAGGAGGATGTTTGACATAGAAAAATGCAATTCGAGGGCCTAGGTCATTTTTATGTGTCTACAATATTCATATTCTATGATATGTTATATAAAATCCTAGATGATTATGAATATGACCCCTTAGATAAGTAAAAAAATAGAGAATCTTGAGCATTCACATATTCTTAATAAATTTCTTGAATTCTTAGGTGAATACCAGTTGTGACTCAATCCTAAGAAGTGTGTCTTTTGGGTCACATCTAGAAAGGTTCTAGGATTAATTGTCTCTAGACAAGGCATAGAGGTTGACCCAACTAATGTCACTACCATTTTAGAGATGGCACCATTATAAAATTTTACACAACTACATAGTATTGAAGGAAAATTGTAGGCCATCAAATAATTCATCTCAAATTGGAAAACAAGTGTCGATTATTTTCTCATCCCTTGAAGGAAAATAGTGTTTCCATTAATATCATTTGTAGTAACGAAAAAAGTGGCCTTTTTTCCTTGGTTTGATATTTGACATTAAAACCCAATTAATGGTGTCTTGGAGTAGTGTTGTAATGTGGTGTACATGTTCACATCATTCTAGACACTTTATTTGATTAAAAAGTGCTTTAATTGACCCTTTTCAAAGGTGTTGTGAAGCGTTGCAACTCACTTTCACACTTTCCTAGGATTCATTTGCTTAATTAAGCTTAATTGGACCCTTCTTATATGTACTTAAATTTGTACCTTATTTAGGTGTTGTAAAGTTTTGTAAAATACTTTCATATTTATCTAGGGCAGTCTTAATTAATTATGGTTAATTGGATTTAATTAACCCCATTTAATTAAAATTCAAACCTTGTTTATGACACCTATTGAAGATCTATCCTTACACCCATGATTTAAATAATATAACATTTAATTGGAGAAAATTAGGTCCTAGAAAATGGTGCCAGGACCCATTCACCCTCGGTGGTTAATGGGTCCTCCCTTAATAGGACCCCCTTCATCAGTTGATCAAAAATGGGTTTTTAATGTACTTTCTATCCCCTGGGGTTAGGTCTTAGAAAATTGAGCCACGACCCATTCACCCTAGGTGGCGAATGGGTCTTGCATTAATGAGGAACCCTTTTCCAATTGAATTTTGGTGGGAATTTAATAAATTTTACTTCCATATCTGATGTTGGCCTTAATTATTTAAATTTTGGGGTTAATCTCCTAATTTAGTATAAATAAGGGGTTAATTCACATTGTCTCTCCTAGCAATTCCTTCTAAGTCTCGAAGTATTCAAGTTTACAATCATTAGAGCATTATAGGAGCATTTTCAAGGCATTTCAAGGTAGATTTCAAGAGTCTATTACAACAATTCAAGAACATATCATCATGACAATGGTTTAATGCAATCATGTTGTTGACCTAAAGAAGTGAATGTAGCATTGAAGATATACTTGTGAGCATTGTTTCACATTATATTCAAGGATCAAGATCTACATTATTCATGGCTGCTACATGCTAGTTTGTAGATTTTTTTCACAAGACATCATCCAAGGTGATATCAATTGCATATTTCATGTTTCATGCTTCATTTCCTTTATTTCACCATTTGGTTTAATTACCTACACGGGGTTTGACTGAGGCAAACCCTTATTAACTAAAAAATAACAATTTTTTCTTCCTTTGAATGTGTGTTTATAAATTTACAAGTTGAATATCAAGTGGAGTAGGTTTGGAGCAAAATTGTCAAAGTTGCAAAGTTGTCATCTAAAGTGAAAAATCAAAGATTTGACGCTACAAAATTAACTACATACTTCCACAAGCTGATAATTAAGACTTTGAGAGTGCAAACATTAAGGAATAAAACCCTGATCTTAGTTTTAGAAACCCTAAGAGGGACCCATTCACCAATGTTGAAGGTGAATGAGTCCTCTATAGCCCAAAAATAACAAGTTACCTCATAGTTGCTATACCAATTAGGTATAATTTATGATTGTTATTTACATCTTTTGGCTCTCATAATTGCATTTAATTGTAGTGATTAGTGTTGGAAAATTAAGTGGTTCATCATCTTGTTGATTCATTTTGGTGAACCCTATTTCCCACCATGTCATTAATGGTGAACCTGACGTGAATCAAACACGTATTCAAAATCATATTCAAACATTTCATTTTTAGCTTATTCCATTGTGTAATCAATAAGTTACTATGTTTACATCTGAAATTCTAAAAATAGAGAAGGATAAAAGCACAATAGTGTGTCATACTTTCCGCCAAATAATTAGTTTCGAGTGAACTATTTTCGGCTGGAAGATATTCAGCCGAGTGGCTTTCAGCCAAAACCATGTGGCACCGATATGGTGGGTACCTTTTCGGTCGAAGAGGCTTGTGCCGAAAGTCACTCGGTTGAATACGTCCGAGAAAAAATGTGAAAATAGTGAGTGTATTTGGTATATATAGCTTGAAAATATTGAGCACTTTTTGGCTGAGTATGTTTCAGCTAAAACACAATCGGTTGAGCATGTCTAGTTGGCATCCTACTTGGTAGCCAACTCACCCTTTTTCAAAATTTTCTGAAACATTCAACTTTGGTAGAGTATTTCTCTAGTCAGAATGATTTTTTTGCAAAAAAGAAAAATACCCTTTTTTAGAGCTCGAAGTGGTGAATCCAAATATATAATTTTTTTGATATTTTGATTAGTTTTAATATGTTTTATTTTTAAAATAATGCAAGTAGCTTGTTAAAATTTAAAAAGAGATTGATTATAAATGAAAAATATAGTAAAACATACTAATTTTTTTAAAAAAATATATGAGGCACAAGAGGAGAGAGTCTTCTTCAAAAGGGTATAATTTGTTTTTTGCAAATGATTAAAAAAATTGACAATAGTTGACGGCCCATGAAAATTGTCAAATTCTGACAAGTTAGACTTTAAAATGTTATTGCAAGAAAAATACACATCAAAATTTGATTTTTTTTCCATGCACAAGATATTGAAGTTACCTATTTGGAGAAAAAAAATTAGGGAGAAATCAAGGTTTTTCAATTTGTTTCTTGATAGCCCATGAAGTCACTCTTTTTCAAAAAAATTCAGCGTTCCAAAATCTGTCCTTAAATTGGTAAAAACGTAATGAAAACAATTTTAAAAAAATTTAAAAAATTACAAGAATAAACTTTGAATCAAAATTTATACATTTCATTAGTTTACACCATTTTGAAATTCAAAACATAAAGACCACTTTTATGTGGTCAAAGTTTAGAATTTTTTTTGTTGTTGGTTGATTCCTTTATAAAGTGTGACACAGGTTTGTGCTTTTAGCCAAAACTATTTAGGCAATGTATGGAAGTCCTTTTTCTCTTTGGTTGATGTTTCAAGTTGTTTTTTTGGCAATGACCCTAGTGAAATTGAACTTCCTCATGCTTACACAACTCCTAATGCATGTCCTCCTCGTGATGTTGACATCATTAGAGAAGATGATGTCAACATGAATGAATTCATAAATGATTGCCTCGACAACCTTGATTCTGATGCATCCTTTTATCCTTCAATGAAACAACTGACACAACTTGAGATGTATGATCTTTTACATCCCAAAATTGAGTCTCAAATTGAACCTAAGTTCTCTACCATAGGTGAACCTAGCTCCTCTAAACAAGAAAACATTCAACCATGCTATGTCAGCAAAGTAACCAACACATTAATTAACCTTGAAGATACATATGGCAAAGAATTTACAATCTTTAGTAAACAAGGATGTGAACAACAAGTGAACATGAAATTCATCAACTCATAGAGTAAATACCCACTGAGAATACCAAAGGGTTATGATACCAAGATCCCCCTCCTAACATAAGTGCTCTCATCCATAAAGAACACCTAATGCTTCGTAATGATGGTAGGATCATCTTAGATCCTCCTCCTAATATAAGTGGCCTCCTTCCTAAGGAACAACCCATGCCTCCTAAGGACAATGATAATAAAGCCAAGATCATCTTGGGACCTCCTAGCCTAATTCCAGCTAGAGACATTGGTGAATCTAGCAAGCAAAAGAGGCCTTACAAGTTAAAGAAATTAAAGTTCTCTTTTCCACCACCTAAAAGTGAAAGAAAACTACAACTACTTCTAAACCAAGAACTTATAACATTACCACCTATGATAGAAAAAATAAGACTATATCTTAAAGGTGCAAATGTTCCGCATTGTGGATATCACAAAAATCTTGGACATAGTATTGATGATTGTCGAACATTCAAATTGGTCTTGATAAATTTTCACTTTAATGACAATTATTTTCATCTAGTAATTGATTAATGTATCCTTTCACTTCTTGCCATGTAATAGTTGTAGTGTCTTAAAACATTTTCACTTTTACATGTTTTTACACTTATTGCAAATCATTTTCTTTAATACAAGGAGCTCATTTTCATCATCATTCTTACCTTGCACAAATTTGTGGCAAGAATTTGATGGCCTTGTCCTAGCAATTCATTTTTCATTGTCCCTTTGGCTAGTTTCCCACCTTCTATTTATATCGACCGAGATTGGAGGTAGGCGACCGACTTTAGGTTGACTCACCTGTGCCTTACTAGTCTTTTTTTATTTCATGTTTTCTTAATGTGATTGCATGTACATAATGTAATCCACTATGGAATTTCATTTGATTTATCCTTATCTCTTTGTGCATTCTTCTATATGTCATAAATTTTTTATCATTTTTTCTTCTGTTTTCTTTTTGGGGATGGGACAAGGCATCGAGACATTTGGGTCTCTTCCATCTGGACCCAAAAGCTTTTCTTTATCTTTTTCATTTTTCTCGTGTTTTCCTTTTTGGGATGACACAAGGCGTTGAGACATTTAGGTCTCTTCCACGTTGACCAAAAAGCTTTTCTTTATCTTTTTCATTTGTCTTATTTTTTCCTTTTGGGGATGATGTGAGGCATTGAGACATTTAGGTATCTTCCATGTTGACCCAAAAGATTTTCTTTATCTTTTTCATTTGTCTTGTGTTTTCCTTTTAGGGATGATGCAAGGTGTCAAGACATTTAGGTCTCTTCCATGTTGATCCAAAATATTTTCTTTATCTTTTTCATTTGTCTTGTGTTTTATTTTTTGGGGATGATGCAAGGCGTCGAGACATTTAGGTCTCTTTCATGTTAACCCAAAATATTTTCTTTATCTTTTTCATTTGTCTTGTGTTTTCCTTTTGGGGATGGCACAAGGCATCAAGACATTTTTTTCGCTTATTTCATAAACATGTATGACTTGGCAAAGGGTTTTTCAAGGAAATCTCTCATGTCTTAGGCAAAACATTGGCTACTTTAAAGCAATTTCTCATAGTGATTGTATAGCAATTGCTTTAAAGTGGGGAAATACATTGACGACATCTTTTTGAAAAATTTCATGACGTTATTTTTCTCTTTTCTTGTAATGTTTCCTCTTTTTAGTGGTATCATTGGGTTTTATGTCATCAAAGAGTGTACAATCTACTGTCATGGCATGATGGGAATGAGGAATCCCATGGGTGATAATCTAACACTTTTGAATTGTCCTCTCTTGGATACCTTAGGAACAATGCTCCCTAAGAAGAATACCTTTACATGAATAAAGAAAAATCCCCTTTAACAAAATTTTACATTACAAAAGCATTTACTAAAGCATTACATTGTGGTGCCTTATCGAAGTTGTCAGGAGGATAAATTTGGTATGGTATGAGAGGATAATATGATTCTCTCACTTAACACTTCATTGGGACAACTCACCTTTTGGACATATTGTGACTCCACTAGCCTAGAGTGAGCATCATATGTTGTAGACAAACAACCCCATTCTACATTGCATTGGAATAGTTGTGCTTGATCCTTTGGTTTTCTTTTTCTTGGCCTTTGATAGGATATGATTATGTATCTTTTTTATTTTTGTATACTTTAGTGTGAGTTTTACATGGGGTCATCCTCTCCTTAAAGTGGGGGAAAAATGTAGTAACGAAAAAAGTAGTCTTTTTTCCTTACTTGGTTTGATAATTGACATTAAAACTAAATTAATGGTGTCTTGAAGTAGTGTTGTAGTGTTTTGTACACATTAAAAAAATTCTAGAACCTTTATTTGATAAAACATGCTTTAATTGATACTTTGCAAAGGTGTTGTGAAGCATTGTAACACACTTTCAAACTTTTTAAGGATTTATTGGCTTAATTAAGCTTAATGGGCCCCTTCTTAAATGTAAATAAATTTCTACCTTATTTAGGTGTTGTAAAGTGTTTTAAATTAATTTCACATTTATCTAGGGTGGTATTAATTAATTGTGGTTAATTGGAGTTAATTAAGCCCCTTTAATTCAAATTTAAACCTTGTTTATGACACCTCCTGAAGATCTATCTCGACACCCATGATTTGAATAATATAAAATTTAATAGGGAAAAATTAGGTTTTGGAAAATGGTGCCAGGATCCATTTGCCCTAGGTGACGAATGGGTCCTCCCTTAATAGGACCCCCCTTCATCAGTTGATCTGAAATGGATTTTTAATGTACTTTCCATCCCCTGTGGTTAGGTCCTAGAAAACTGACCTAAGATCCATTCACCCTAGGTGGAAAATGGGTCCTCCCTTAATGAGGAACCCCTTTACAAATCTAATTCTAGAAGAAATTTAATAAAGTTTACTTCCAAATCTGGTGTCGGCCTTAATTGTTTGAATTTTAGGGTTAATCTCCTAATTTAGTATAAATAAGGGGTTTATTCACATTGTTTCTCCTAGCAATTCATTCTAAGTCTCCAAGAATTCCAATTTTACAAGTATTAGAGAATTATAAAAGAATTTTCAAGGCATTTCAAGGCAGATTTCAAGAGTCTATTGCACCAATTCAAGATCATATCATCATGACAAGGGTTTAATGCACTCATTTTGTTGAGCTAAGCAAGTGGATGCAACATTGAATATCTACTTGTAAGAATTGCTTCACACTATATTCAAGGATCAAGATATACATTATTCATGGCCACTACATGCTAGTTTGTAGATTTGTTTCACAAGACATCATCCAAGGTGATATCAATTGCATATTTCATGTTTCATGATTCATTTAATTTATTTCATCATTTGGTTTAATTAACTACAAGGGGTTTGATTGAGGAAAACTCCCATTCACTAAAAACCAACAAGTTTTTCTTCTTTTGAATGTGTGTTTGCAGATTTACAAGTTGAAGATCAAGTGGGGCAAGTTTGGAGCAAAATTGTCAAAGTTGCAAAGTTATCATCTAAAGTACAAAATCAAATATTTGAAGCTATAGAAGTAACTATAGAATTCCACAAGTTGATAACCGGGACTTTGAGAGTTCATGCATCAAGGAAAAGAACCCTGATCTCAATTTTAGAAACCCTAAGAGGGACCCATTCACCATTGAAGGAGAATGTGTCCTCTATAGCCCAAAAATAACAAGTTTTTGACAAGGTACAAGCTTTTCATGCTCTAAAAAATTCCCTGATAGTTGTTATAACAGTTAGGTAGCATTTTTTATTGTTCTTTGTATCTTTTGGCTCCCATAATTGCATTTGATTGTAGTGATTAGTGTTGGAAAATTAAGCGGTTCATTATCTTGTTGATTCATTTTGGTGAACCCTATTTTCCACCATATCATAATTCTTGTCAATAATATTTTTGTAAGATAAAATAATATATCAAAAATAAGTTTAAGATCTTATAGAATCCATTCAAGGGAAATCATTACTACCATAAATTTTAGCCACATGCATCACCTTGGTGCACTCCTTGACCACCATGGCAATAAAAGTTGAGAAATGTCTATTTACTATATATAGGAGATGAGTGTGTTATAAGATTAAATATACACCAATGAAACATGCATTTTTAGATATCATTTTAACTTCCCAAAAATTTAATGTTATATGTTGTCATAAAATCAAGCTCATCCCCAAAAAATTTCCCACTAAAATATTTTCTATCTAAAGAATCTATCACAAAACCCTTATCCATCACTCATCATATTTCACCATCCTTGCTAAAATATTACATTGAAGGAGCTCGTATGGTACCCTTCTTAGATTCCTTAATTTAGAAAATATTTCTCATGCAATAAAAGTGGTGCATCACTATATTTATGGTGTACACACTAGTGGTATTGTCTTAGCCAAAACAATCCTAATAATAGGTTACTATTAGCAACATCGAGATTGGATTCATGCACTATCATAATAATTACAAACCATAACACCCCTTGGCACTTTTCACATTGGGGCCTCAATCTCATTTGTAAGATCCACCCCTTTTAATCGAATGAAAAAATCATATTAATTTATGTGAAATACTTCATCAGATGAGTTGAATTTATTCCTCTTACCTATACCACTAAATAAAATATTTGTAAATTCATCCTTCATTATTATATTATTTATTGATGTGCTATTCTTTCAACCATTATTAGTGATAAATGTAAATAATTTTAAAATAATTAATTCCACACTCTTTGTGAGTGCTTCAACATCCAACATCATTCGTCAACTCCATACTGCCCAAAAACTAATGATCAAGTAGAGGTTTCTAATAATACCTTCTTAGAAATCCTTAGTGAATGATGTTGGTCATGAATGAAACCTACAACTTAATCCCACACTTTTGGCATATTCCACTTTTTGTTCACACACCAAATAGTATAAATCTATATTCCCTAGTCATTGGATTTTAAGTCATCTTACCAATTGAAGTTAAATTTCCCTCTTTTTGTGTCTCCTTACAAAAACTCATAGATGATGAGAAGTATCGGGTTCCATTTTTACATGAGTTAGAAATTATATATGAATGATGCCTCAACACCATCCATTATAATTACTCCTACTAGAATTCCCTACATTGTAATTACAAGAAGAAAACTAGAGCTTGAGAACTCATTTTAAATTGGTGATCTTGTCCCTATGGAAATTCAAATAAATATTTAAGATAGAGATAAGAAGGGTATATTTGAGCCTAATTGGTTGGGAAAATATGTTATCATTCTAAAGTATAGCTTAAGATAATATAAGATATCTATCCCTAGGGGTCAAGAGATCGGTCATCCAATCAACATTTTGCATCTCAAGTTCTTCCATGCTTAACTTTATTAATATCTGTGTCACCCAAAAGTGTATCCTTGACACTTTTTCACTCATTTGGGCCTTTTCCCTTGGATTTTGGCTTGATTTTTCTTTGATTTGATTCTATAATGTGGCATTAGGCCTTGAATACTTGCAAATCAACAATAACCTAATGATGTTTTACAAAGGTGTTTTGAAGTGTTGTAACACATATTCCTACTTTCCTAAGACCCTTTCAACACAAATCACCTAAACAACCCCTTCTTACCCCTTTTCAAGCCTTGTGCCAAAGTGTTGTAATGCATTTTCACACTTTCCTAGGCTTATCATCAACAAATTCACCATTCCTTATGATAAATTGGTCCCTTAATGTACTTTTAGGCCCGACTTAAGTGTGTTTCAGGAGGAAAGCGAAAAAATTATCATTAAACATCACTTAATTCTTGACCACCACTTGAAATTGTCCAAGTGGACTAGGTCGCCACCTTGGGTGACCTAGTCCCTTTAGGCGTAAAATTCAAAATTAAAAAAAAAACTAATTGGAATTTGCCTCCAAAACCCTAAGGTCAGCATATCATGTGTTGTTTTCCGGAAATTAGGGCATATCTTGTATAAATAAGTGTTTTTATCCTCATTTTTCCTCTTCTTCTTACACATCTCTCGAATTCTTTTATCTTCACAAGCACTCAAGCTATCAATCTTCTCAAGAAAGCATTCAAGCACTTAACATTTTCAGACATCATCCATTGGAGCTGGTTCTTGCATATCTTCATATTTATTCAATAAGGGCTTGGTGAGTGTTTACATTTACATGTTATTCAATCATCTTCCCTTTCCTATTTTGTTTCATCATTTGGGTTTGATTGCCAAAATGGGGTTTCACTAAGGAAAACCCCTATTCTCTAACCACAACCCTTTGTCTTTTCTTTGCATGCATGTTTTATAGGTTTTTGTATGCAGGTTTGTCATGGAGAAAGGTACTAGAAAGGTATTGTCAACTCATCAAAGTCATTCAGGTCAACAAATCCCTAGTTGAAGCTTGGAGACCTCTTTCAACCTATTCTCTACAAAATCTGAATCAAACACCTATAAGGAACTCGAGTGTAGACCAAAGGCTCCCATCTCCATTAACAGATTCTCAGAAATTAAGAAGCAGACTAGGTTGCCAACAATGGTGACCTAGTCACTCTGAACCTATTTTTCAGAGATTTTTGTAGATTTGTGAACCTTTTTTCGAGAAACTTGTTCCGACAAAGTTTCCCAGGAAGAGGACTAGGTTTCCCATTCTAGCGTAAGTGTCCCAGTGCAGATTTCTAGTAGATTCTAGAATATTCCAGAGCTCCTCTTCTGCAACTTTTAGTTCCTAGGTGCACTATTTATGTCTCTTCTGATTTCTTTCCAATTTGCATTCATTTAGGTCATTTTTTTTACTTTACATATAGTTCACATGTACATTTAGTTTACATTTCATAGTTTAGTTTTCTTTATCATATTACAACACTTAAACACATCCTATCACACACATCTACCCATAATCTTGAATGAAATCACCAAAAAGGTACATCATTAGTGTGAAAGAGTGTCATTCTTTCTAAACAAGCTCCTAGGTGAAAAACCCTAGGGGCCTACTTGGGGGAATCTTCTTTCCCTTTTAGCATCTATCTTTTTGGTGGTTCATTTTGGTGAACCCGTCCTTAGAACACTTCTCAACTTCTATTTTTATATCCTAGGAAAAGCTTGCATTCACATTGCATTAGGGTTTTGCATTGTGTTGCATTATAGGGTTTTTCCACTTGCATTAGTGAAAAGCTCATCTAGCTTGCTTTTTTGCATATATATTTTCAATGGAAATTTCTAAAATTCTGCATTTGCATCTTATGATTGCATCATATAGCCTGAAACACATCAAAACCAATAAAAAAAATCATTTAAAAAAAAAAAATCCCTGTTGGGACTAAATCACCATTTTGGGCGACCTAGTCCCAGTTCACATTTTTAACTTCTTGTTCTAGCATTAGGAACCTCATTTCTATGCTTCTTATACCTCCTAGTGCCATATACTATAACTCTAGAAAGTTCTAAGAACATACGTTTTATGGTTCTCACTCAAAATCATCAATTTAGGGTGGTCATTTTTTATATACCTCCATCATTAGATTTGCAAAATGTTTACATTTTTGAAATTGTGCATAAATTTGATAAAAGCGTATGTGCAAGATCATGATGGGCCAAAAAGTGGTGATATGTAAGTGATATGATGACCCATATGGCTGACGACTTTTTTTTAACCCAAAATTGTCGAAACAAAAAGGGTTTTTAGAAGAGATTCTCATATTTCCACCAATATAAATTATTCTTTACTTTGAATTTAATAAATAATTATTATTAATTTTCTATTTGAATTATGACTAAAGTCTTGATTGATAGGCTTATTGAAAAACATCTATAGCTTTCAAACGGAATCACATTTTTTGAATCCAAAACATGCATCACATTCTATGCTTCACATACTATAGGATTAAAAAGAAAAAAATAATTTCATGAAGTTTTGACCAAGTTAACATGGTCAGACATATGAGTTTTTTATATTTTTTAAAAGTTGTAATAAAAAAATCGTAATTAATTATTTACTTGTAAAAAATTACAAAAAAAAAATGCATCACATCGAGAAATGATTCCTCTACTTATATCTAAAATATTATCATTTTATTGTGGTTAGGGTGGTCAGACAAATACCTACTTTTTATTTTTTCCCTAAAATTTAAGTACTACTCCATTGAAATTTCAAATTTTCACCAAATAGATTTATTTATTTTTTAAATAAACCTAGTAGTTTAGAAACTAAATTCAATTTGCTACAGATTCTATTCTTACATATTTTTGAAATAACACAGATAACTTATTCAAATTTTTACGTCAAGTTACCTAACTTTGATTTTCTGAATTTTTATCACCACTTAAGGGCCTTTTTTTCCATGATGATCTTGCACATGCCCAAAAATACTTTTCACTTTTCCTAACATAATGTTTCTCTTCATAAATTTTTTCTTAAGATTGATAAAAGTACTTTTCATTCTTTTATATACATTATCTACATTCTTATATCTTAGCATACATTGGATGAAAATGTTTTATATCTTCGCATATACATTGTTTATACTGTTGAAACATTGCATGACATGATTACAAATGCTTTTTATTTTTGTTCAAACAATGTTAGTGTCCTATATATCTAGATATGCTAAGAAACCTTCCCTACCTTCTCCCTATGAGAGCATTTTAGTGATAGAGAATACAACCTTGGAAATTCCTGACAATCATTTTAGTTCTTCTCCTAATATCTCTCCTCTTGGTGATGAAGTTATTTTGGTAGAAGAACTAATTAATGAGAGTTATGAGAATCCTAGTTGTTTCTCTCCTCTTACCTCTCTTAATGAACAAGAAAACACAACCATAAGGGATCATGACAATCACATTTTTCTTTCTCCTAGTATCTCTCCTAGTTGTGACAAAGATACTTTGCTAATAGAAAATACAATCGATGAAATTCATGAGTATCTTAGTTGTCCCCCTTCTCCTAGGGAACCCCTTATTAAACAAAAAAATTCACCCATTTATCATTCTCCTATTTTTGATAGAATCCCTTTAGAAGAACCCACCTTTTAATGTCAAGAACATTTGGTTGGTAACTCTCATAAGAACTATCCTCCTAGGGAGAATATCACGATGCAAGAAAATATGAACATTGACACATATCCTTTAAATAATAAACCTTCCCTAGGTGAAGATAATCAAATTCCATTAGAATTCCCTTCACTAACAAATTATACAAATAAATAAAATATTCATGAGGTTATGATGACACAAGTGGGATCTCCTTTAAATAGTGAGCCTCCTACATCACTTCCCACTACTAAATCACACAAAAAACTACAAGAGTTCTTGAAATCCATGATTCAATCTAATCATAATAATGTTTTTCAGCCACTAAGTTGTAACTTAGTGACTCAAACATATAGGGAATCACACATCACTCCTACTCCATTACCCTCTTCTCAACTTAGAGTCCCTAGTGTTGAGGACCTTAAAAGGATTCCTGCTAATATATCTATATGGAAACTTATTCAAATTTCACCTATACATTCAAATTTCTATTTCAAGAAATGTTGCAAATATAGATGGAGGAGATCCAATCTTACATAAAATTGAATAATGTCACATCCTCCTCTCATCCCATGCAAGTAACACAATCTGAAATCACATTCTCTAAAC
This sequence comes from Sequoiadendron giganteum, assembly GCA_007115665.2. NCBI lineage: Eukaryota > Viridiplantae > Streptophyta > Pinopsida > Cupressales > Cupressaceae > Sequoiadendron > Sequoiadendron giganteum. Next base: position 602,884,777 of record CM021100.1, on the reverse strand, counting down.
ATGAATTTCCCTCACTTGAGATTCAAAACAAGAATGATCCCTTGATGATAAAGGTGATCATTCATGAAACTTCAGCCAAACACACTCTCATATACAATGGAGCAGAAATTAATATTTGTAGCATGGACCTCCTCAACAAACTTGGAATGGACAAAAAGCTCATTCAACTTAACGATGTTCATATTTGTAGCTTCGACAATATTAATAGGAAACCACTAGGGATGATCACATTACCTATTGAGGTCTAACCTGTAGTGTTGCCTACCTCTATCCATATCATGCAAGGACCCCTTCCATACAATATTCTCCTAGGGAGACCATGGATTCATGCTATGAAAGGAGTCCCATATACCCTTCACCGTATAATGAAATTTTAGTACAATAACAAGATATACATGGTTGATGTAGATGAATGAAGCTATGAATTAACCCATCACAAAATTTCCAACTCCCCTCATCCTTTCATTCCTAGATCAAAACTCATACAAGTTGATGCTACTCCTTCACCTACAACAAAACTCTTTCGTGATAATTGGGGGTTGTTAGATTCTACACCTCCTTTCAATAAAATTTCCCAAATCTTACCCTCTTCATCGAAAGAGTCATATACAAACAATTCATTTTTAGATACAAGTTCTAGTAATGATTGGGGTCTTATGCCTCCCTTTACCAGAGAATGTGAAATCTCACAACCTACACCAAAACAACCCTATGTTCTATATTGTCAACTTGGTTCTCCATCAACAACATTACCTCATGGTGGTGATGGGTGCTCTATAATTCCCATCCCTCATGAAGGAAAAACATATTACACTAAAAATTATTTTTGTTCTTATACAAAAACTAATCCTTCTTCGTAGCACACAACCCCTTCATTTACCTTGGAAGATTATTATGGTATCAGCTACCATCTCCCTCGTACACATGGATCCAATGGACACTTGATGCAATCTGACATATCATACTCTTTCAAGAAAAAAATAGGGTTACCTCCCTTCTCTCCGTTTTCTTCAAACAATAAATTTCTAACATCTCACGAAGTGTGGTGCTCTTCCTTGTGTTGAGGCACCTAATTCCTCTCACTGATACATACCTTCATCCTATTTGGCTCACCTTTGTCCTGTACTAAGTGGGGGAAAGAGGTCTATTAGCCTTGTCCTCATATGTCACTTGTTGTTGTCTCTTTTGATGAGTTGTTAACCTTTCATGAAAAAATAAAAGCAAGCTTGGGATGTGGATGACATGTCTTAAGATTGACTCGCCTGTGACATACTTATCCTCTCATACCTTCTACTTTAAATCAATTTCTCACAGTACGGTGTAGCAATTCCTTTAAAGTGGGGGCATACACTAGCACTATTTATTTTTACATTTTTATTTTTCTTGGTTCTTAGTGCAACCTTATTGCTTCATACGATGTGTTCCTTGCTTTGTTAATGACATTGGGTGTAATGTCCTTCATGAAAGTGACCTATCCTAGCATATTACATTCCTCTTAGTGGCCTGATGCGACACACTACATCCCCTAAGTTGTGAATTTTCTATTCTTTGATTAGTTCTCTCTTGGAGACATTAGACACAATGTTCCCTAAGTTAAAGACCTCGCTTGAACTAAATAAGACTCCTTTGAACATCCCTTTTTCATTTTACCTTTTGCATTTTTGCATGTTGCATTTTTCACTTTGCATACATGGCCCCCTTGCATAACATTGCTTGCATGCTTATAGTACCATCCTACACTTGTTCATGAGTTCTAAGAATTTGAGGCTTTGCTTGTCTCATGAACCGCAAACTCTTGTCTTTTGTGGCGCCTTATCAAAGTTATCAAGAAGCATAACTTTGATATGGCTAAGCGGGAAGCCCAACTAGCAGCGTAACTTTCCCCATAGCCACCTTTGCATGTGTGTGAGTGCATACCAACTGAGTGTATGTTTTTCACCCTTTTGGGCCTTATCACCCAATGGACAACCAAAAGTGTCATCACCCTAGAGTGAGTACACTTTCCTTTCAGACAAACAACCTAGATATGATCCACAACTAGTTGGACAAATGGTCAAAGCTTGATTTGACTTTCTCTCTCTCTTCACTCTTTCACATCAATCCTTGTGTGATCTTTTGTGCTCACGTTTGGTTTGCCATGAGATCTTCATCCTAGGGGCTTGATAATCCCTCTTGATCATAATAATCTCACCTAACTAGCATGCATGCATTGGATCCCTCTTGACATGCATGATTCGGCTACTTTAGTGTGAGTTTGAAGCAAGTTCATCCTCTCACTAAAGTGGGGGCTAAATGTGTCACCAAAAAATGTAGCCTTGACACTTTTTCACTCATTTGGGCCTTTTACCTTGGATTTTGACCTGATTTTTCTTTGTTTTGATGCTATAATGTGGCATTAGGCCTTAAACGCTTGCAAATAAACAATAACCTAACAGTGTTTTACAAAGGTGTTGTGAAGTGTTGTAGCACATATTCCCACTTTTCTAAGAACCTTTCAACACAATTCACCTAACCAACCCCTTTTTACCCCTTTTCAAGCCTTGTGCAAAAGTGTTGTAATGGATTTTCACACTTTCCTAGGCTTATCATCAACAAATTCACCCTTCCTTATGATAAATTGGTCCCTTAATGTACTTTTAGGCCTAACTTAAGTGTGTTTCGAGAGGCAAGCCCGATAATCATCATTAAACATCACTTAATTCCTGACCACCACTTAAATTTGTCCAAGTGGACTAGGTCACCACCTTGGGTGACCTAGTCCCTTTAGGCGTAAAATTCAAAATTAAAACAAAAACCTAATTGGTATTTTCCTCCAAAACCCTAAGGTTGTCCTATCATGTGTTGTTTTTGAGAAATTAGGGCATATATTGTATAAATAAGGGTTTTTATCTTCATTTTTCCTCTTCTTCTTACACATCTCTCCAACTCTTGCATCTTCACAAGCACTCAAGCTATCAATCTTCTCAAGCAAACATTAAAGCACTTAGCATTTTTAGACATCATCCATTGGCACTGGTTCTTGCATATCTTCATATTTCTTCAACAAGGGCTTCATGAGTGTTTACATTTACATGTTATTCAATCATCTTTCCTTTCCTATTTCATTTCGTCATTTGGGTTTGATTGCCAAAATGGGGTTTCACTAAGGCAAACCCCTATTCTCTAACCCTAACCCTTTGTCTTTTCTTTGCATGTGTGTTTTATAGGTTTTTGTATGTAGGTTTGTCAAGAAGAAAGTTGCTAGAAAGGTGTTGTCAACTCATCAGAGTCATTAAAGTCAACAAAGCCCTAGTTGAAGCTTGTAGACCTCTTTCAACCTGTTTTCTATAGAATTTGAACCAGACACCTATAAGGAACTAGAGTGCAAACCGAAGGCTCCCATCTCCACTTTCAAATTCTCAGAAATTCAGAAGTGGACTAGGTCACCAACAATGGTGACCTAGTCCTTCTAAACCAATTTTTTGAGGATTTTTGTAGATTTGGACACCCTTTTGCCAAAAACCTATTCTGGCAAAGTTTCTCGGGAAGAGGACTAGGTCGCCCATTCTAGTGTAAGTGTCCCAGTGTAGATTTCCAGTAGATTCCAAAATATTCTAGAGCTCGTCTTCTGCAGATTTTAGTTTCCAGGTGCACTATTTCCATCTCTTTTGATTTCTTTCCCATTTGTACGCATTTGGGTCATTTAGTTTACTTTACATATATTTTACATGTACATTTAGTTTACATTTCATAGTTTAGTTTTCTCTATCACATTACATCACTTAGACACATCCTATCACACAAACCTACCCATAATCTTGAATGAAATCACCAAAAAGGTACATCATTAGTGTGAAAGAGTATCATTCTTTCTAAAGAAGCTCCTAGGTGAAAAACCCTAGGGGCCTATTTGGGGGAATCCTCTTTCCCTTTTAGCATCTATATTTTTGGTGGTTCAATATCATAATTGAAAATCTCCTAGAAACAAAAAGTAGGGAAGATAAAAAAATTCCTTCTAGTGAAAACCATTTCTATGGCACCTTGGGGTAGTCATGATGATGAAAACCCAACAAACATATATCACATTTCATATAAAAACTAAAAATGTAAAAACAAATTATAAGCATAAAAGTCATCCTTTGGTGATAACTACCCCTAGTGGTGCCTTGAACAATATAATTGTGAAAACCTACTCATAAGAACCATGTGTAATAAGATAATTTTCTAAGTTTTACTTCCTCATCTATTTCTCCATTCATATTCCATTTTAGGTCTTCTAGTGATTGCATTTCGGGCTGATGCAAGAAGTTGGGTCCACAAAAAGCTCAAAAAGTGGAAGTGTTTTTGCTGTTTCTCAGAATTTGTCACACTAGGACTGAAAATTTGAGGCACTTACACAATGAATCTTAAAAAAAGTCAGTAATATGAAATTTTGAATTTTGAATCTAGTTTCCAAATATGTAACTTATTCAAATACCGAGATGATATAAATTAAATTTTTATAGAGATGTATAAAAACCACTTTTTAAAAGTCCCTATTTTTTTACCATATCATGCACGTGTACGGACACCACTTTTTGACCCAAATAAAAGTATTTTTCTATTTCATTTTGGGGAAAGAAAACTAACAACATGAAGATTGATGAGGAATTTTCTTTATAAATTTTTTTTTTGAATATTTTTTTTTTATTGAATTTTTATTGGCCTTAATTGTTGTTTTTAAAAATCAACGTGTACGGACAACATAATTGGACCTAAACTAAACATTTTTTTTATCTTTTATTTTTATTGTGTAGATAATTTTATGAAGATTGATGCCATATAATTTTTTTTACAAGAAACTTAACCAAAAAAAAATTATTAAAAAACAAAAAAAGCCTGATATTTCAAGTTTAAGGACTAGTTTACTTAGAAAGTAATTAAAAAAAATATATGTAATCCAATATTAATAATTATTATATATTTGGAAACTAGACATCGTATTCTCTAATGGGTTTTAATTTTATAGCTTGATTCAGAAAAAAAGTCCATCACCCTAATTGCCAAAGTTGGACATTCTTCTTTAATTTGCCTTAGTTTTTTAGTTGCAAGTCAAAGGCTAAGGGTCGGATTGCCAAGCCTTTCCCAAGCCTAAAACCAAGGCTACATGTGGGTTGGAGATTCAAATTTTTAATAACACGCATGCATTTTTAAAAATGTGTACACATTACAAAACGCCTATGCATTCTTTATTTGTTTGATTATTTAAAAAAAAAAATGGTTTTTAGAAACGGGTACCCATTTTGCTTTTCAAAACGCGTACGCATTTTAAAACGGGTACCCATCTCTAAAAAGCATTTTTTTTTTTTAAATGACTTGTACGTGTTATAAAATGTGTATGCATTATATAACGCGTACGCGTTTCTTAGTGCATACTCATTTTTTAGGCTCAGGCACCCGATGCATAACGCATATGCATTTTTTAATAACGCATATGCGTTTTCTGCGAGATTTTTTTTTTTGGCTGAAACTTCCCCTCTTCATGGACCCAACTTCTTGCACTTACCCTTCCATTCCATATTATTGAAACATTAGAAAATGGGTGAGTGAATAATGATAGAAAAATCAGGATATGACACCCCTATTCCCCTTAGTTCATTATGAAAGAGAGATCCCTAGGGAAAGATTGACTTTCAACCCTTAGGTGAGTCAACCTTGATGGAGATCTTGCTATTTTCTTTATGATCTAGGACAAAGAAAATCAGCCAGAACAACACTATTGGGAGAAAAACTTAAAATAGTAAATAAACCCAATTATGCAAAGTAACACTTGAAACATCAAATTTAAACCTTAATCTAACATAACCTATAATTTTTTTGGTATATCTAAGCAAGTTATGATTTTATGCACCTGTGCTAAAAAGCTCCTTCTGAGACTCATTCATCCTAGGGAAAATGGGTCTTGCCACAGATTTCTAAAAATTCAAAATTAGTATTTATAGCTCCTTATCTTCTCTTCTAAATTGTACCTTTCAATCCTCACTTTCAGATCTATACCAACATCAAAAATTTAAAAAAATGGTTTTTTTCTATGGGGGTTTTCCTTGATCAAACCACAAGTTTGGTAATTAAACCTTGATGAAAAATATAGATCTAGAATCTAAAAATGTGTGTGAGACCTAATCTTAATTGTTTCTAATATTGTTAAGAGCTAACATGCAAATAATCCCTATTCAAGTGTGTTAGAATAAGATCCCTAAATGCACTTGAATGATGAATGCAAGACCTAGTTAGGGAGAAGTCAAATCCCCTAATAGATCAAAAATATTATTATACTTTTCTTTAGGTGGGTTTTAGAATGAAGATAGAAGATGGTATCACAAGGAAACAAGTCATTAGATCAAGGGAAATGGATAGTTGCATGTCCGCAAACCTAGAATCCATCATGATCCACCATAGGCATCAATCTTCAATCATGAACAATGCTTAATCAATCTTCACAAAATGAACTTGAAGACTTGCAAAAATAATATAAATGTTGCTCCAAGACTTCAAATTTTCTTTCTTGAATTTTCCCCTTGACCTTGAATGCAACTCTTGTGAATAAATTCTTGATCTCTTTCTCAACCTATTGTTAAATGGTGAAAAGACTAGGCTTTATAGGCTTCCTTTCTAATATCTTGATTATTAAATCCCAAAAGTTGATATTTTAAACCTAAATTTAGGACTTTAAGACGCCACCAAAAATATGTTTAAAATTTGAATTTGTGATCTTAAAAGGGAACCTAATTGCCCAATGGCGAATGGGCCCTGACCTAAATTGTTAGGATTCATTGATAATGGGGTATTAAATTAATTAAATGCACTTGATAGCGTTAGAATTTTTTTTAAATAGGCCTTGGGATACATAATAAAGGGGTTTAGGGCCTATTTAGGAAGGATAAAATGCATAGAATTTAGGTAACTAAAATGGGTCCAAATTAAGTGTGAAATAGTACTATCACATAGATTTATAAATTTTGGCTAACTTTGTAAGTAAGATACATTCCATAGTAGACAAGTTTCACACATTTCCCACAACTTCATTTATAGATGCAAACACAAACAACAAAAAATGACATATAATTTTAATCCTTTAAATGATACACTTGAAACATGCACTTTTAATGCAAAATCACAGAAATGTAAATCAACCTTGATAAAATATAATCATTAGAAAAATTGAAATCATAAAATATCCCTAGCATCCACAAATTGTCTTAAATTGGATACTTTCATCTCCAAACCAAACATTATTCAAATCCATCTTTTATTCCTTTCCACATCTTGGGTAGAGATAGCATTGTTGTGTTCCAATTGACTATTACTTGTATTTTTATTTATTTTATGTTTTTGATAGTTTGATCTTTCTTTTGATTTATCTTTTTACATATACTATGCCTATTCAAGGTCACCATAATAATTTTATATAATAGTGTGCTTTGAATGGTATATGTTGGGGAAAGGTTTATTATTGATATATGTCATGGTTGTTCTCTCACCAGACGCACTAAAGTCATGTACCTTGTGATGTATAGGTGAATCTTTATGTATGTTGATTATCTTCTCATGGATCTACAAAAAAGTAGTATATAGTATATAACTCATGTGAATATCTCTCTATCGAAAGGGATGCTAATAGTTATGGAATCACTATTCCATAATAAATTGGCCCCAAAAATACTGGGTTATGATAGATAGTACTGAAGATGTCAAAATATGTTTGAAGAAAAAAAACATAAGATAATTAAAAAATCTAAAGTATACCTTAAATAATCTCCATTCTCCTAATTGAAGCTAAAATAGAATGCATGTTAGTTCTAGATTTTATTTTGTCTAGATTATCATAAGATGTGGATTGCTCACTAAACCAGAGATAACCTTGATAAAATTGCAATAATGAGATGGCAAAGTAGCAACATAAGGTTAACAATAATAGACTTGATTCATGATGAAGAATGAGGGCCTCTAGTTATAGAATTCTCAAGTTGAAAAATCAAAGGCTAAGAGAAATTGATGATAGATGGCTAAGATTGAATGAGGATAAAGGTTAGACTTAAAGATGTTATGTAACAAGCGTTAAATGAAGCATAAAGTGTAGGTTTAGGATTAGGATTATGGAAATGTCTTTATGTAAGTGGTTAGGATTTACATGTGTGATATGAAATGAATGGATGAGATGGATAGTTATTTTGACTTTTTTAAGGTGTCTAGGTTCAATGTATCTAAACAAGGAGTTAGTTAGACACGTGAAAGAAATACTTGTTATATGATGACGACTTTAGATTGTGATCCATGTGAACAAGTTTAAGGGCTAGGATTATATGATGAAGTATAAAGGTGAATGCAAAATTAATTAAATAATCCAAAATCAAGTGAATGGTAAAATAATTAAGTAAATAAGTAATAAATATTTAATTAATTAAAAATTATAATAAAATAGAGAAAAAAATGATATTTGTTAAATAAATAATAGATGTCTATCTAATTAATAGCTTAAGATAAGATAAAAATAGGTGTGATTGACTAAAATCAAATTTTAGATTTCTATGAATACATATATTATAAAACATTTATTTTAATAATATAATAAGATATTAAAGACATGTTTGACGATATGCTTTAAGATGGAGGGAGCTTAACTTTTACTATTAGCAGCAGGCGAGGGGATCTGTGCAATAAAATCATACACAAATATCTTCCTTGCCAAAGGACATGTTACTTTAGGCTAAACATATACTTTCTTATTCAAAATAAATTAATGTGTCGATCATAGATATATTTCCACCAAAGGAAAAAAGCCTCCACTGAACTGCTTTAGCAAGGTTGGAAAAGAGGAGGATTTTTCGAATGGGCGAGTGGCATATTCAGGAGAAAATATGAATACTTAGAATGTGTGAGTGTGAGATGTAGAACATGGATAGAGACATATTTTATCCATTCAACGATGCCCCTAATCTTTTAAAATATGAGGAATATAGCGTCTTCTCCATTCTACGAATCCTTTCGACATTGCAAGGGGCATTTGCACAATAAATTCTCACTCTTTTTGCACCAGATTTTTTCTTCGAATCTATAGCAATGATAATATGCTTTCAATATCCTGTTATGCTGTTTGGTCGGTAGTCATTTTCTAGAAACGTGAATTTAATCATTCAAAACATAAAGATAATTTCATAGGTGGCGTATAACATTTCTTTGGAATCTACAACAACAATGGTGTATTGTTATAGGCTTCCAATTTCTTTAGGAAATTTTATCGTTAGCAATTCATCGAAGGAAAATTCACCGTCAATAATTCAGCGTCGTGAAAAATTCACCAACGGAAAATTCACTGCCATGTAAAATTCACCATCAGCAATTCACCTAGCAGAAAATTAACCATATTAATATTTTTTAATATATATTTGAAAAACTTTGATTTTATTAAAAATATTAATAGGGTGAATTTTACTTGTCGTACAGTGAATTGCTGGCAGCTAATTTTCCTTCAATAACGGTGAATTTTCCTTGGATGAATTGTGGGCGATGCACTTCCAACATCCTCGCATATGGTTATCTTATTCGACTTCCTCAAGTGAACATATCCTTTTTATAGTTAAAATTTTGAAATATTAATAAATGTAGTGAAAACAAAGAATAAGTAGATGAAATAAAAAACAATCAATTGTTTTGTGGAACTTTTTACTCTAGGAAGGAAGGTGGCAACATTTTCACCTTCCATCTTAGTTGAGTCTAGTTTACTTATTCAATTTTGATTTTGATAAATCTGAAATATAACAAGAAACAATTTAAATTGCAATTATGTGGACAGTGATAAGTTGAAATTTGATCAAATTTCATAAGACTAATGGAATGTTTTGACATGAAAATTATGGTTTTATAAATTATTGATAAAAATGATGAGTCAATTAGAATAACTAATTTTGAATAGTGTTATAACATGAGAATGAGTGATTTTGATAGGCATGAATGCTAGTAGCAAGAGATTACAAATACTAAAGAGTAACTTTTTATGATGGATTGCATTTTGGAAATGATCTAGGGGTGATGTCTTTTTATGCATGTTCTAGGTACACAATTTGAAAATTTTGACACATAATTCAATAAATAATAGCTAGTTAAAATTGAAATAATCCTATCACTAATCTTACATTTAAATTTTTTTAAATGTAAATTAATGTCAAATGTACAAATTTGGTATAGGTTAAAACAACAATTATAATATTAAAACTCTACAAAGAAAATATAGATTTGATAATTAAAAATGTTTTGATCCAAAATAATAATATTTTTAAACAATAATTTAAATAAACGATCAATTAAAGTAGTAAATAAAATAATATAATATATAATGACAATACACTTCAAGCATTCACATTAAATAATAGAACAAATATTAATAACATTAGGATTAGTATTTTTTATAACAATTATTTTTGTCCGAGGTAATTCTTTCTAAGCGCTATCCACTGGTAAAGAAAAATTCGTTATGAGGATATTTGAAGTATATTACATTATACCAATTTTAAAGTATTTATTTGATTCCACGAAAGAACGGAGGGAAAAAACTTTGCAAATAGGCGCAAATCATAACTGTTGGATCCCTTCCACTGTACGGGAAAGAGAAGCAGCCATCATGTATTCCAAGGGAATCACAGATATAAAGCAGGAGCGCCCACTTGAATACAGAGGGGACGCGGAGAGTGGAACATGCAAAAGAATTATTCCCTTATATCTCATGGTTTTCGGTAATATCATTGAATTGAGTACACCCGTGATGTATAGCTCACTCTCCACACATTCGATCCGGATTTTGACTTGAATATGCCACTCGCCCAGCCGATATAAGCTGCCTCTCTTCCAAACACTGGTCAAGGCAGATTCGGCGCATTTAGCAAAGAGAGAGTGAAGAGCAGTGGCAGGCATTTCTCCTTTGGCAGGAAAATATTTGCAGAGGCATTTCTGAAACACATATCCTGCCAAAGGAGAATTGCTCTGCTACTGCTCTTCCACAAGTCTCAGCCAAATAAATCTTCCATCTGCTAATTCTCAACAAATGTCCATACTTCTGTGCTTGAATGCTTTGGTAAACACTAATACTTCCTTTCTTACGTTCCTTTTCAAACTACGGTTAGCATTATGAGGCGTATATAGCGAAAATATGAAGAAAGATTAAGATCGGGTTGTTAATATTTATATTAACATTCTGGCGTTGTTAATACGTTTCAGAGATTTTATTCTTGACGCAGACATTTTTCTGCAGCTGGATAAGATTTGAAGCTCAGGTCCGTGATTTGCCTATCATTATGCAACAGTTTGATATTATCTGTCATTTGCATGGAGTGGAAATGTTGATAGCTCACTTAGAAGGATATTCAATTGAATACTGATACCCATCGCAATTTGGTATTTTATATTTTGTTGTAGTTTCAGGAGTTCTTTATTATATGCGTTACAGAGGATATCATAATGCGATGACAGTTTTACAGTAAAAATCCTCGTAAAAGAGATTTCTACTCTGCAATCTCCACATCTCGATCACAAGTTTTCACGTAATTTATAAGTGAGTGATTAAACAATAATGATTTTTTGCTTCTGTATAATGACTGATTGAGAGCTAAGTTTATAAATGTAATTAAAGTGTTTAAAGAATTTTTAGGTTGCGTTTTCTTTCTTTTTAATAAACATAAAAAAAAAAACCAATAACAAAAACTCCAGATGCCATATAGAAAAAGTAGGGAAGAATATATTGAGGAAAAGGTGATTTACTCCTCTTTTAATATGTTTATTTAGTTATTTAATTGTATTTTATTGTTACATCAAGTTTTAATTTAACAAATTGTAATTATCACTTAATTGTTATGATAGGTGTTAAATGTTGGATAAGATGAGGAATATCTTTGGTTCATATGTGTATATTATCAGAAAAGGATAATATCAGAATTGGATTGTTTTAGTTGAAATAGAAAGTTTTCAACTTTTCTCTTCTTAATTTTGACATTGAGATTTGCATAAAACTTTTGATGTTACTTTTAGCCCTTGATTTTCTCATGATTTGAGTTTCTATTTCTACCCTGTATATCTCAATTCATAGTTTATAGATACTCTTCCCTTAATATTTAATCCATCAAACTATATTTTCAAGGCATTCACTAGTATGTGATTGTTTTCTCACAACATAACATAATTAGCCATTTGACTAATAATGACTACCCTAGAGACCAACAATACATAACAGTAATATACAGATTTAGCAATCTTATTAATGTGTAGGTGAATGTAATATAGGAAATTAATTTTCATATCTCAAATTGCATAATGTGCAACAACATAACATCATAATCAACTCAAGGGTTTCCATTCATCTACTTTATAGTTGAGTACCCATTTGGGTAGTCATATATGAACATCACAATCTACTTGTCCTTCAACCTTCTTGGGTGAGAAAATATAGTAAAAGGGGATAGATTATAGGTGGAAATGATTTGTGTAACTAGCAACTATTGTGATGAATTTAGCAACACATTTATCACTAGTTTTAGTTCCTAGATCAGTGTTCCCTTCCGTTCTTTACTCTATTTGCTTAATCCTTCTACGAGTATATATATTAGGTAGCATCCAATGACTACCTTTCTATAACATATTTGGTTGCTACTATAATAATTTTCATGGGTTGATTAATTAGAGAAACAAATATGTTAAAGAATTTCTATCATATTTTGGGGTAGGTATAAAAAAATGTAGATATATTTGGATTTCTAACATCGGCATCCAACATACTGTTATTGTAGAACCACTCCCTCTTCCCATAATCAAACTTATTCATGCATAAGAACATGTTTAGAAACATAAAAATTAAGGTTAGAGAACCTAGGATGGTGGTATAATCATGATATAATCATTATGGAGAGCATCCACTTATAACCCATATTTTAAGGCTTGCCCACAAAATGTCGTAGTAGTAAAGTTATGGTATGAAGATTTGGGGTATGTTTCAAGGGGAATCTTTGGATTTGAGTTTCAAACTATTCTTCAAAACCCCATTAAATACTATAAGCTTCTTAATAGGAATACTTTGAATTCTATTGATGAACAAAAGAAAGGTTGAGTATGATCTAGAGACTAAGGCCAATCTAATGCTAGGTTGTAAGATCAATTCTAAGAAAGCTTATACCAATAATCCTCAGTTTATAGAGTGACATTATTACTTGATCAAAATTACTTTATGGAAAGGAAAAAGAGAAGTGATGAGATATATTCAATTAACTTAGAAACTTAGTCCATTTATATGATTTTTTAATGATTCCAAGACAAAAAAGAAATAAAAAATTCTACTTTGGGAGACAATATTTTGACCAAAAATTTGACCTGAGAAGGATGTAGAAACCTGAAATAAAGGTGTACAGGGTAATGGTGTCCACAACAAGAAGAAATCTGACCTACCCATTGCCTTTTCTGATTACCAATTTCCATCCAGGGTTGCTCAACTTAGTTGTTCCTCCCTTCTCTCCTTTCTCCCTCAATTTTTTTTGCAAATTGAAACCCAAATGGTAGATTTAAAGGCGAAGTGGTTTGGTTTCTAGAAGCATGTCATATCAGGTCAAATCCTTCATGTCTTATCCAAAATAAGGGGTCGCCATAGTTGGAATTATTTCCAACACCCCCTTAATTTCAACTTCTTCTTGCACGATGCCCAAACAAATTCTTTAATTTTTTTTTCAACACACATCCCAAAGTCATTCTCGAATGCTGTGGAATTCATCAACTTCTCCAATTCTCCTCTTTTTGATTCAATCTTTCTTCTTCATCTTTGACAAATTTGAATGCTCACTTCTTCTTATCATTAACCTTCTGAAACTCCTTCCCAAGTTGCCCTGATTTCTCATCAATAATTTTCCACTCTATCTCATAAATTTTAACTTTCAATACCTCATCATTCTTTGACAATGGTTGCACCTATCCTCTTTTTCAATTTGATTTGTAAAAACCATAAATCATCTTTCCTCTTTTTTTGTAAGCTCCAATCTCTGCTATTTTGTTTTTTTTTTAAATTAGATTTAAAATTTGTTTTGAAATGCTCATTTCATAACTTTCTATCTTTGGCTTTTTTAGATGAATCTCAATATCTTTCTTAATCTTGCATGATTTCTCTCTTTCCTTCTTTGCATTGAATTTCAAGCTCCCTAATGTCTACACATTTCTCCTATTTTATGATTTCTACACTATTATAGACTGAGCTTCATCTGATCACCATTTCATTCATGACTAGTTGTTGCTACAACTTTTCTTTCAAACATTACAACCATTACAAACCCCTTTAATTTTAACAATTGCTCGAGCTTGTGCTCATTTAAACATCAAAATTATAACATTCTTTCTCTTTACACCTCTCCAGCACTTGAGAGTCGATACAAATCACCAAACTCCTTCTTCTTGACTGGTTGCAAACTCTTCTTGATTAGCTACGGCTGATTTAAACTCTTTGATCTCCTCTTCTGATTTCCACGAGCCTCTACTCCCTGTAGACATGATGAACATTGCTTACTGAATGCTGCTGCATTTCACTATGTTATTTCTTTCTCCAAAAACTGTTTCACTTTCCTCCAATAGGTGTAGTTAAATTCTGGCAGTCTCTTCCTCCTTGTTCCATAATTATGATCAACATTTTATTCAAAAAAAAAAAACTTCAGATACCTCTTCCTTTCCTTGTCCTGCAATCATTGGATATGACCAAGAAACTCTTCACATTGTGGCTGCTTCCATACAACCCATGACACCTCTTAACTACTGTAAGTTTTCAAACTTCTCCTTAATCAAAACAATTTTTCAGATTTCAGAGTCTTGGAAGCTATTATTTATCATCTCATATCCCTTTTTACATGAATAAACAAACCTTTGTTGAATGACTTTGAGAGTTGTGGCTCTGACTCTTTCCATATTCTTTTGGCTATGACTTTCAAACTTTACCCTAGATGGTGACCTTTAACAGCTGCGGTTGTGACCTCCCTTTTTTTATTCATTCATAAAATGATGACTTCTCCAACCCACAATCAAATTTATTGCAATTAATTCCTTCTTGACAACTTCATATGCCTTCTTTTTCAAAAAAATCCTTGAATTTTATTTTAACTGGTTCTTTAATAGTTGCTATTGTACCAAACTTTGAATTTTACAATGGTAGCTTCAGCTACTTCTCTGAATCTTTGTATCTCCTTGCATATGACCACTTGCTTACTCAAACTTGGAAACTCTTGTGGCTTCATCTTGCACTTCCTTGTTTTGTGATTACAACAATGTTTTCTAAATTTTTCATTTCTGTCAAACCTTCTTTTTAAATCTCAACAATGATGCCATTCATTTGACTTTTTCAACTGCAACAATAGTTTCACCAACTCTTGTTTGAAAACATCAACATGGTACTTTCAATATCTTCACAATCTAAAAGTGTCTCATTAGACAACAATTTTTTCACTCAAAACATTTTTCATCCCTTTTGAACTTTCATATCTTTCAGAATTTTTATTCATCTTCACATATGAACACTTGTACAATTTTTTGAGCATACTTTTTAGCTTCTTCCAACTTGATTCACAGACCCATCCACAGTCCATTTTTATGCATTCTGAAATAGATTCATTCTTTGATACTTTATTCCAGCATATTTTCTCACAATGATTCTTCAAACCACAAACACTGCAAGGGTGTAAATCCCAACACTTATCCTTGGTATGACCTTTCCTATGGCATTGTGAACACTCAAACATTCTTCATTTCACAAACAAATTTACCTACACTTGTAGCACCATTACTTTTTCCTGGGACATACCCAAGGCCTTCATACTTTGGCCTCATTGTAGCCTCAATTGGCTCTCTCATTCCTTGATCATGTCTTCCTAATCCTTTACTTGTGTAACCCATTCTTTTCATAATTTTTAACCCAACATTCTCTTCAAAACAACTAGCAGCTTTTGCAGATTCTAACATATTATCACAACAAGCAATATTTGCCAACCCATCAACATGTTCAACTTGACATCCTTTTTCACCTATACTTTCAACAAAAATAGATTTACCAAATGAAAAACACAAATCTATTGTGTCACATGAAACATCACAAGCTGAAGGCTTTGAGTTCACACAATCATTGCATGCTCCTAATTTAGCATTTTCTTCTTTTCATTTTTTGATTTCCTTCAGCTGTAAGTCATTTTCTTCTTCCAATCTCTTCAATTTTCCTTCCAAGTCTACACTCTTTTTCTTTATTTCATCAAACAACATTACTCTTTGTTCAAATTCCTCATTTCTTTTCTTAATCTCTTCAAAGGATTTCAACCTTTCTTCTAGCTCTCAATTTCTAGCTTTAACTTTTCTCAATTCTTTCTCAAGATCATCATTTTCTTCTAGCAGTATATAGTTTTCTTTCTGCATCTCTTTTATTTATTTTAAATAACACCCATTATTCCTTTTAACATTATCCAGTTCATCTTTAAGCAAAATTAATTCTTCTTCTAAAACATCTTTTGCAGATGCCAAATTTTTATTTTCCTTTTTAACCCCTTTTCCATTTTTTCCCATTTGTAAAGGAAAATTTCAACTTAACTTCGCTTAATTTCATTTCAGGGATTTAGTAGCTTCGTGAGCCTTTAATCTTCCATAGTCTTCATTTTTCCCTTGTTCAGCAATTGGGTCTACAACTCTTTTTTTAATAAGGAAACTAATGTTCTACACAATCTTTTTCTTCAGCACAACCTCTTCTTTTTAACAATTTTCTACCATCTATCTTCACAAGTCTAAAAACCTCCTTGTAACAACTTCTTCTTCTTGTAGAATTCTGCTCAGCTTCTCTTATGACAGTGATTTCTTCTTTATGTTTTAAAATATAGCTCTTCTAGCTCTTCACAATTTTTTTCTTCAAGCATTCTCCTTCCTTCCTCTGATGTTCTCGAAGGATTGCAGCCTCCTATTTACTTTTCAACAATTGCAAACATTTGTTTTGAAATGACCTTTTCTCAACAAACAACCATGAACATTTTCTAATTTCTAACCCTGGACAAGCTTTTCAAACTTGCAGACATAACTACTATTCTTGACAGCAACACTACATGAATTCCTAGACACCCTATACCTATCTCAAACACAAAACCCATGAAACTCTACACCCAGTGAGCTTGACCGACATAGCTCTGATACCACGTGAAGGATAGAGGCAGAGAGTGAAGAAAAATTACATAGACAATTTTTTGCACACAAAAAAATATTGATTATAATATTCATAATTTTTTTTTTTCTCAGAACAGTTACAATCTTTGCTTCTGTAGAGCAATATTAAATTTTCTCCACCTCATCACTCTTCTAATTTTTCACCCACAACATTACAAATTCCTGATATATTATTCTTTTCTCTTGAGAGTTATTTTTCTTTTCTACTTCTCTCATACACTTCATAACCAAGCAAATAAAATATATACACCCAAAAAAAATTACATCTAGAAAATTCAGCATAAAATAATATATTTTCATTGCACCCACAAAACGTGCGAGGATAACACATAGTAAAAAATAATTCCCATTGTATCACTTCCAGGATCGACATCATAATGTAGTAATAAATCACATTTAAATAAAGTTCTTTCGAATTGATTATATGCTAGCTGGAAGTCCACGGAAGCGTCGCAAAAGACAAACTATACCGTTCTACTATGCGCATTGGAGAGAGTTCATGCGGTATTGCAGTGAAGGCATGAGATACCGCGCTACTGCGAGCTAAGGAAGAAGGGAACGTGGGACTGTGGGGTCACCACACCACTGTGAGGGGCCAACGAAGGAGCCGTGGTAAGTCAGGGGAACCACATCACCACGGTTGAAGGCAGGAGAGCGGGCGGTACCACGGTGAAGCCCAGAGAGAAACCACACTACTATGGGGAATGAAGACAAAAGCCGTGGGGTGGCGGTTAAGCTGCACAACCATGGGCACTCAAAGATCTAGCTGCAGTATAGCAGTAGTCACCGCATAACCACGAGGAGGAACAAGGGAGACCGCGAGGAGGCGGTAAACAAAAATTACACAAAGAAGTTGGAACTTAGTAGCGTAGTAGGCCCTCTTTTCCTTGCATGTCATTCGTTTATTACTCGCCTATCTCCTGGACATGGAAATGAAAGGCTGCATAATAATAGTGGTTTTAATCCTTCAGGATGTTGTTCCTTTGCATTTTATTTTGATTTATATTCTTTACATTTTCTTTTCATAGTCAATGGCATAATGACTATTTAGTCGCCCTCATAATGATATTTCATATCGATTGCATAAGTCTTACTTATATGTAATTTTCATTTTATTTTATTGCTTATAGTTATTTAGATTTTATTTATTCACTTATATTTAAATTTATTTATATTTAAGTGACTTAATGTTAGTCCTTAGGTTAAGTTGTTGGGTTCAACTACTCAACCATTTTCTTTATCTTATAAGCAATGCATGTGAATGATGTAATGGACAAAATGCCTAGATTCGAGCTTGTATACGGATTGGACAACCCTTACACAACAAAATAGAGATGAGGGTTTGTTAACCTCACTCAACATTCTACATACCAAGTTAGAAAAACCATTGGTTGGGTAAAAATTACTCGCAAGACTTAACACTGAATTTGGCATTACCATTCATCTATCTCTCATCATTGTACCACAAAATCCACCTCATCTTGCATGCTAGGAACTTGCAACTAAATAAAAATCTCACACAAGTCCACCAATCACCTCATTAGTTCGAGTTAGTATAAACAAAATCAATATAGTTAGGTTTCACCAATCATGAAATGGTTATATGTATATCTATTGGTACTAACATGTTTTGAACATAATCATCACACATACATAAATTTATTTAACATAATCTAGACATCAATCCCCCCCACCTCATCCAAATTACCATAGAGCTAGGGGTTTTGCAAAAAAAAATAGTGAGCCCTAGGGGGATATGACATACTCCCCCTTAAGATTAAGTGAGCGCGGGTTAGTTAAAAGTATGGGTATTCTAGTTTTATTACATTTTCACATTCCCAAGTAGTTCTATGTTCCTCATATTGGTCCCGTTGGACTTATTTGCACTTCTTGGCTATTTCTTCAATGACTTGGTTAACTCTTTCTATTTGATGTTTGTTTCAAGGTTGTAAGTAGTGCTAAAATTGAGTTTGGTACTTAATATTGTCATAAGAGAGGTACACAACCTAGAAGTAGCCAACTTATCTCTATCTAAAATGGTCAAATCACGCATCCCATGGAATCTAACAACTTCCTTTATGAAGTGTCCTACCTTGGTTAGTTTACCAAATCACCATTAGAATAAAGTTGTGTTGATTTCAAGTCTTTGGAAATCCTATCACAAAATCTATGAAAATTATCGACCATTTATGTTGAGCTAGATCATGGGAATAGAGTTTCTCATAGGATGACAATGTTCTTCTTTAACTCACTAGCATTAAAGATACTTGGTGACATAGCTAGATATTTACTTATTCATTATCAGCCAAAAGTGATGATTTTTAAATCGACATATATTTTAAGCACCCTTGGATATGCTTGATAGGGCACATTATGTCATTTTGCAAAAAAAATTAGTCTTAGAACACCCTCTTTGGGTACATAAATTTAGTGTAGATAATGAAAGAATCTATCGCTTCCCATATGATACTCAACTAGATTAATCCTTCACTACACTTCTAACCTCATTTTCTTAAAAAAGGGGTCTAATGCCTACATTTTCTTGATCTTTTTTACTAATTCAAACTTTAGTTGAGTTTTTGTAGCTAAATTTAGCCTTTCATCTTAAGGGGTTTGCAACTTAGTTTTCATTCCCCTTAATAGATGAAAATATATCTCATATTTGCTTAAGAATTCCAATCACCTTCTCTATCCTACATTCAAATATAGTTGTGTAAAAAAATATTGGAGTCCTTTATGATCATTCTTCAACTTGAAGGGTGTCCCTAACAAATAGTGTTTCCATACCTTCAAGGTATGCATGATAGTAGCCAACTCTAAGTCATGGGCAGGATAGTTGAGTTCATGATCCTTCAATTTCCTAGACTCAAATGCAATCACTCATCCATTTTGCATTAGAAATTATCCTAAGCCATCCAAAGAAGCATTCATCTAGACTACAAATTCTTTTTCTAGATCAAGCACTTGCAAGACTAGTGTAATACTAATATCTTCTTTAAATTGTTGGAAAGAAACATTGCATTTTTATTTCCATTCAAATGTCCTTATTTTTTGTTGAAGGGAGATTATGGGGTTTGCTATTTTTGAGAATTCCTTTATGAATTGTCAAAAATTCCTTGCCAATCTGATTAAGCTTCTTACTTTGACCATGTTCTTAGGAATAAGTGACTCTACAATTACTTATATCTTGGATGGATCCATTGCAATTCCTTGGACTAATATACTATGTTCAAGATAATGTACCTTGGGCTAAAAGAAGGAACACTTGGATAATTTCCCATACAATTTATGATCCCTCATCCTTTCCAAAACTATTCTCAAATTCTCTTCACACTATTGTATATTTTAATAGTAGATTAGAATTTCATCAAAAAATACTAACATGAAATTGTCCAAGTAGTCATGGAAAACATGGTCCATGAGACTCATGAATGCAGAGGGGCCATTTATTAGGCCAAAAGTTATGACCAAGAAAATGTAGTGGCCATACCTATTTTTGAAAGTTATCTTTGGAATATCCTCTTCCTTGATTCTTAACTAGTGATAACCTGACCTTAAATCTTGCATGTCTTCTCCAAAATCAAGGGTCATCATGCCTCTTAATGGTATGGTCGCCTATCTTTTCCGTGATTCACATTCCTTATTTACTCACCTATATCCTAGCCATGGAAATAGAAGGTTGCATAATAATGATGGATTTTATCCTTCATGATGTGCTTCCTCCACATTTTATTTTTATTTCCACTCTTTTTATTTCCCTTTTAGGCTTGGTGGCATAATGATTTTATTTAATTGCCCTCCCGAGAATGATATTTCATATCAATTGCATAAGTCCTTACTTATATGTTATTTTTTATATTATTTTATTATTTATAGTTATTTATATTTTATGGTTGATCATTACTTATTTATTTACTTATATTTAATTTTAATTATATTTTAATAATTACTTAATGCTTCTCCTTAGGTTAAGTAGTTGGGTCCAATGAGTCAGCCATTGTCTTTACCTTATAAGTAGTACAAGTGAACAATGTAATGAACAAAGCCTCTAGAATTGATTTTACACACAGATTGGACAATCCATGCACAAAAAACTATAGATGGGGGTTCGTTAACCTCAATCGATAATCTACATACCAAGTTAGGGAAACCATTGGTTGGGTGAAAATTATTGATAAGACTTGACATTGAATTTTTCATTACCATTCATTTGTCTCTGATCAATGTACCATATAATTCACCTCATCTTGCACCCTAGGTACCTACAACTAAGGAAAAATGTCACAAAAGTCCACCAATCGAGTTATTAGTTTGGATTAGTATAAAAATATCAATGCACTTAGATTTCACCAATCATGATAAGGTTGTATAAGTATATTCATTGGTACTAACATGTTCGAAACATAATCATCACTTACACATAAGTTTATTTAACATAATTTAGTCATAAATACAACCCTAGTCCAAACTACCACAAGGCTAGTGGTTATGCAAGAAAATTAATGAATCTTATGGGGATATGAAAAAAATTTTGATAGATTGTAAGAGATTGTGAATGATTGAGCAAAATATTTTGATAATGGAAAGAAATAAGGAAGATTTAGGTTATTCCAGTGGATGGAGAGCTATTTGTATTAGCTTCATGGTGGTTACACCAGCTTGATTATGGAGCAAGTAATAAAATGCTAAAAATGGATATTAATTGGAAAATCATCATGGGATGATAGCACATCGCGTGGATATCTATTTGTTGTGTTAGTATACAAATAGTTTCAACTTTTAAAAATTCTAAATACTAGGAAACTTTAAGATCAACACAAGTAGAACATTAATTTTCATAAAAATTACCATAGGAGGCAAGGCATTGGCACCATGGGAAAAAAGCTAAGGTTAGAACTAAGTGAGCTAAAACATGCTAGGGAAGGCTTATGGTGAAGTGTCCAAAACATAATATGGAAGTATTAAAAAAATGGGAATAGGGTGCTCCACCTTTTGGGAGATTAAGCATAATAAAGGTTCTTATTCCACTCTCTTGTTTCACTCAATGAAACCCTAGAGATCTCTCTCCAATGATAGAATGAGGGAAAGAGATCCACTAAAGGTTGTCCTAGGGTATGATTAATGACTAAAGAAGGGTTCACCACCAAGCTAGGGCTTGGAAAGATAAATGGAATGCAACACCTAATGATGTGCAAAACTTTAACAAATGGTCTATAAATCAATGCAAAACATAACAAAAACCTAATAAATCATAACAATGCACATGTGAGTCTTAATTTGTTCAGAATAAGCTCTGAAACCCTGAAAATACTATTTTTAGGGAACTCTAGGACTCATATGCCAAGCTGGGTGTATCAATCGCAGTCTAGGATTTTGAGACAAAAATAGGAATTTGGCAATGTTAACTCACAATCTTAAAAAATCTAGAAAACTGGTTGTACAAGGACTCATATGCCACTTGTGGTGTCTCAGTCTCATTTTGATTTCTCAAAAATTCAAAGTCTAGATCTTCTCTTCAATCTCCGCTCTTTCTTCTCGACTCGATTTCTGGATCTGAACCTATAATAAGACCTACAAAAAAAAATATAGTGTTCATTTTCTTATGGGGGGTTCACCTCGGTCAAACTCCTAGTTTGGTAGTGGAACCAATGAAAATGGGGGATAGATTATCAAGTGCTAACAAACCTTCTTTCAAAGTAATTTTATTCAAGGATAACCCTATAGATATCAATGCAAAGGAGAAAGAGATCTTGTAATAGAATTATCCTAGGAATTGAATATGATCTAATGAGGGGTTCACTACCAAGATTAGACTTGGAAAAGATAATGAATGAAAGATGAAATGTAAAACCCTAATTGAAAGCAAACTAACAATAAATGACCTAGAAAAGTGAATGAAATGCAATAAAAAATTGTCAAATAGAAAGTGTGCCCCTAGAAACTCATAGAGACTTGAATGGTAACTGGAAATTTTGCAAATCCTAAAATTTTGGCCTACTGGGACTCATTCGCCATTCTGTGTGAATCAATCCTAGTTTTGGATTTCTACATAGGAGCAAGTTTTTATCAAAAGGGTATCCAAATCTGTAAAGATCTCCAAAAAAAACTGTAGTGGGACTCATTCACCACTTGTGGTGAATGAGTCTACTTTAGATTTTTTGGGAATTCAAAGTCTGAATATGCTCATCTCAGTATGTTCAATCTTCTCCTTCAAGTTCCTAGATCTGAAACTTTGATTTTAGAGCTATAGACGACCTTTAAGTGAAGATTATAACCTTGCAAATGGGGAGACAACTCCAACAAGCTTGTAACCTAATCTTCAAGTCTTCAAATCACCTAGATCTACAATCACACAAAGAGAGAGAGAGAGAGAGAGAGAGCGTTGATTGTTAGGGAATAGGGGTTTGCCTTGGTCAAACCCCTTTTAGGTAATCAAACCAAATGATGAGACAATGAAATGAAGGCATGGAACATGAAATAAAGAACACAAATCATGGACAATGATACCTTGAATGATGCCTTGTAGATGATGTCTTGTAAATTTGCAACTCAACATGAAATGACCATGAAGGATGTAGATCTTGATCTTTGACAATAGGAATAGAACAATGCTTGGTTTTGGATCTTCAATGATACATCACAACACTAGATCACTAACATGCTTGATGCTTGATATGCTTGACATGATGATAGATCTTGAATTTCTCCAACAATTGGTGAAGAATCTTTCCCTTGAATGCCTAATGATTAATCTTGAATGATATCTTGATGATCTTGGAATGCTTAACCCTTGCTTGCTTGAATTGATAAAATTTAGGCTTATGTTGCTTAGGTGAAATAATTATTTGGAAGTTTTTTTATATAGTAAATGCACTCAAATGACCATTTACTTGATCCCCAAGGCTGACTTAAGAGAAATTTGAACTTAAAACCTAGTTTTCCCACTCAGAATTTAAAAAATAGGCCAAATGGAACTCATTCGCCATCTTAGGTGAATGAGTCCCACCTATATGGGACTCATTCACCCATGGTTGTGAATGGGTCCCAAAGGGGCTATTTTTAGTCCTAAAGTGTCAATGAGTCAAGGAATTAGGCTTATATATTGATTTTGTTGGGTTTTTGATTAAAATATGCCTTGTGATGCAAAATATGGGGTCATAGGGTCCTACTAATGATGATATTAAGGTCATAAATTCAAGAGGGGGAAAAATCCAATGTGAAAGTGTGAATAAATACACTTTACAACACTAAATTAAGGAAAAATTGGGTCTATTTAGCTTAGAGTGGCCTTAAATCCCATGTGAATGTGTAAAACACATTACAACACTAGATTAGGTCCACCTTAGTTTACAAGCATCCTAAATTTAATGTGAGGGTGTAAATAAACACACTTTACAACACTAAATTAAGGTGAAGTTAAGTTAATTTAGCTTAAAAAGGGCCTAGGGCATAATGTGGATGTGTAAAACACCTCACAACACTAGATCAAGGTGATATTGAGTCCAATTTATCATTAATTTTCTCGATTCAAGCAAGGAAAAGGTGTAATTTTTTGGTGACTACAAGTAATTAAAATTTGATAGAAATAATGGATCTTGAATGTAAATGTGAACATAAACCTTAACCTTAAGTGTGTCTAAGATTAGGAAATTTGAAATGCAATGCAATCCTATTCTAATTTGCTAGAATGAGATGCATGAATGAATCACTTTGGGAGATCTCTAATCACCCTAATAAGTGATAATATTGCATATACCTTCCTTAGGTTGAAAGTAGAGTGATAATGGAGGTTAGAATCACTTACGAAACAATTCATTAGGCTTGGATTGATGACTAGTTGCATCTCCCCAACCTAGAATCCATTATGATTCACCATAGGCAACCATAATCAATCCTTGACAATGCTAGATCTTGAATGAAAGTGAGCTTGAAGATCTACAAAAACACTATAATGCTGCTCTAGGTCTTCAAATTTACTTACTACTTGCTCTTGAATGCTCTTGTGAAAGAATTCTTGAGTACTTGTGAATGCTTAGATCTTGGAAAATGCTTTCTCTAGATGAAAATAATGACTTGAAAGCTTTCTTATATAGGAACTTCATATAATTTACCATTATTTAGATCTCAAAGGGTGACATCAACAAAAAATTTGAATAAAAAACTTGAATTTCTCGCTCAAACCCTAAAAATAGGCCACACGGGACTCATACACCAATTGTGGCATATGGGTCCCACGTAGGGGGACTCATATGCCCAAGGTGGCGTATGAGTCTCACCCTAGTTTTTTAGGGTGGGAGAATGATGGGTTGTTGGAAAATTAAGTGTATCTATTATTTTTTTTAGGATTTTAGAAACAAGCCTTGAGATCCAAAATAAAGCATCTTAGGTGCCTATTAATGATGATTTAAAGGGTATTTAATGCAAGTGTACCAAAATGGGTTCAAATTAAGTAAGGAATTCTACCAACTCCAAGAATTGAGTATAATTTCCATTTCCACATTTATCCCCCACTTTAGCACCCATATGACTCTTCGTGCATATGCAAGCTAAAGGACTCCAACCAATAAACTTCATTTCATAAAAGGGTACTCATATGGATTCATTTATGAGCATGGGAGAATGAAGCCCTCACTGTATCTATCTACAAAACCACACTATTAGGAAACACATCTTGCAACATAAATTCATTAGTTGTTAAAAAATCCTCTTATCTAACTTCTTTACAAAATCAAATTTGAGGGTGGATGTATGTCGCCCCTTGATTCTACTTGCTTTAAGGAGGTGGAATCAAGGTAGCAGTCTAACCACATCCAATTAGATAAGTCATATCATAGGATATTTCCAAGTACCATAATGCACAATGATAGACATATGATGAGGATAGGTGTGGAATGACGAATCCAACGTGACAAACAGCATCGAAAACATAGTTTTCTAGCCCATAGTATGCTAGTTTGAATGAAAAGAAATTTTAACCCTTATATGCAAAAGACCTAATTTAGACATATATAAGAGTAAAAAGTGAAGTAATTTGTAATCATTTTTTATTTTTACCTTCTTGCAATTTGAATTTGTTGGAGAGTGAGTGAGAATGTTGAGAATTCAAGATGACATGCCTCCAAGACTTGAGAGCCTACGGGAGGAGGTAACTTGAGGTGACCTTCAGCATCAGGTGAGTAAATTTTTCTCTACCTTAGCTTCATTTTTACACATTTTTAAAAAAATTTATGCATTTATCGATGGATTTAGGATCATGAAAGAAAAGACACAAAGTGTCTCTTTTTTTTCCAAGTGTCCCCTTTCTTTGCAAAGTGTCCCACTTTTTTGCGAAGTGTCCAACTTTTTCATGAAGTGTCCCATTTATTCACAAAGTGTCCCGTTTCTTTGAAAAGTGTCCCAAATAGGGAATAGAGTGTCTAGAACCCTTAGAAAATAATCCTAGAACAAATTTAGCACACATTTTTACTGTTGATGTATAGATTTAAGATTTTAGAATACTTATAGGAAATATTTTTCCTTTTTGTTAGATTCCACCTCAATCATGACAGTGTCTCAATGGTAGACAATTTTGTTGCTTACGAGACCTTGTATCGACATTATCAAAGGTAGATACTAAAATTTTAAAAACCACCAAATTATACTAGGCATACTTCATGCCTCCCATGAGGTACCATGATGCTATGTTGATGGAACTTGTGGAGTGATGGGATGTTCATACTTGCACATTTTACCTACCCACGGGAAAAATGACAATCACCCTAGAGGATGCACATTGTATGCTTTGAGTTCTTGTTTGAGGAAAGATCATGTTCTTCACAAGGGATCGTTCATACACATAGATGAAATTGAATGTAGGATATTTCCTAGGAGGACTGGTTCAAGATGATATCATAGGACTATGTATTGAGCTAGCATGGCTACTCTATGCATGATCACTAGTCTTGAGATGGATCATGATTTTCACAGTGGCACTAGTACTCATCCTTGACGACAACGGAGCACACTTGGATGAAGGTAGTGTTCATATGATATGATAGATGGAGCACTATAGGAATTTATATTCCTCAGACGGTAGCATCATTGTACATTTATATTATGATCTAGGATGGTTCATGTATCACGAGGTTGATAGCATGGTACATTATATGTTATTATAGGTTTAGTTTTTGGAGCATATCACATGAACTCAAACAACAGGGTTTCCATCCATACCTACCATGGGATATCCATGCACATTCAGCTATCCACTGAGGTGGTCATGGTAGTATGGAGATTTACACTTTTGGAGAGTTCGATTTAATTGACTAGATCAAGAGGAGGTCATGTGGAGTCCATACCAGTTGATACCACATTGGCTAGATGATTCTTGATAGCTGAGGATAATGCAAAGGGATAGATTTCTTTGGGGGAGGCATGATTACATAGTAAGACCATTCTACTATCATCGTGTCATGTGGTAATTTGGTCAGATATAGATACCACTAGTAGCATGCCCTTTTTACAGGCGATCAGTACTGAGTGCCCGAAGGACAAGAGATACTAGGAGATTGCTAGTTGATGATGTCAAATATAGTGATTTAAAGGATTCAGATCTTGACATGCCCCCAGTCTTTGATGTTGATTATTTTAGTTCTACTGATGCATACAAGGAGTAGCGGGTAGCAACAAAACTATCTCTTTTATTCTGGATGGATCATCCTATAGGCTTTGTAGGATCACTTCTAGATCAGAGGGATGAGGAGGATGAGATAGGTGAGGATACAAGGCTCAGGGCTTTAGATCTATTTGCAGATGAGATAGACGATGACTACAATGAGGAGGTGGACCTAGACTATGAAGGAGAGGAGGAGGATTCGATGAGTGAGGGTAGTGACTTGACAAATGAGGGTCTAGTTGCCCTTGAGTGGAAAGATCCAACTCCCACTCAAGATACTAGAGTACAGTCAATAGTCGTAGAACACACTAGAACTTACAAGCATGGAGAGGCTAGAACATCCTCCATGCCTCTTACACATGATGAGAAGTTATTTAAACAGCCAACTGAAGATCAAGATAATGACATTTTATTTATTGTTTTGCTTATAATTATGTTTATGCTTACACTTTTGATTTATATATATACCATGATGTGTACTGGTTATCTTTATGATTTCTATCTTGTAGGGTCTGTGAGATATTTACAATATCTCTACTAATAGGTAGCTATAGAGATAGTTCCTCCTTCAGTCTTCGATCAACCTATCGGTATAGACTACGCACCCCCACCCATCATAGAGCAAGACCCAAATTTGTTCAAGCCTTATGTCAGATTAAGGGTAGTGTAGAAGGGTGCTACTAGGAGTTCTATTGGAGTTGAGGTTTCATATGAGGATATTTGATCATCTCGAGATCTAGTAGACACCGATAGACTTAATGCAGAGGTAGCCAAGCTACATCTAGGTAGAGACCGCATAAAGCGAGAGCACCTAGAGGCCATCAGATGGGAGACCATGGTTGTTGAATGAGCACATGTTCTATAGTATGCATTGGATTCTCTCATTAGTTCACAATCACGATCACATACTACCATCTTTGGACATACTATCTCTAGATAGATGTGATCACTAGATCTTGAGGGATCTTGTAGCCAAAGGCCACACTAGCATTGTATATTTCATGACAAGTATTATAAAACTTTGTGATATATACATATATCATATATATATATATATGATCATTTACATTTATTTGATTTTTATGCTTATGTGCTTGAGTTGGATGGAAATTTTATTTATCAAATAATATTTGTAAGACTTATTTAATTTAAGTGTCTTCACAATCTAACATTTTTTATGTGATCTAAGTAAAACTATCCTAGTTTCTTTTAGATGAAACATTATTATTGAGTATGTTATGTTATATTAAATGCATATAAGGATCTAATCTAACAAAACATACAAGATGAACTTGAATAGTATGAAACCTAAAGTAACCATCTAAAACTTAATTAATTACTTTAGTATTCAAGACACACAAATAATTGTTTGTCAAGAATGAAGCAATGCACGAGAGAATATAGAATATCATCTACTAACTCTAACACCATTTCTTTATTATTTGCACTATTCAAGAAGGTTATCCATACTACTAGCATAGATGTGTGGCAATAATAGGTTCTTTAATAGGTTTACCATCCATTTCTACTAACGTGTATGCTTCAGACCCATTACTTTTGTCAATTTTTTAAGGTCTTGACCAATTAGGGTAGAACTTTCCTTTTTCAGTTTGGGCAGAATTTATGTTATGTTAATTCTCACATAACCTCAAATCACCTCTATTGAATAACTGAGGGATGAAATTATCATTGTAGCTATGATGATTTCTTCTAGGGTAAGCTTGAAGGTGATCAAGAGTGTCAATGTGATGTTCATCAAGCATTTCAAGTTGTAATCATCGTTCCTTATAATTGTTATCATCGATAAGTCCTTGAAGAGTGACTCTTAATGTAAAAATCTCTAACTCCAAGTGAATTATTGTCTCGGTCCCATACACAAGGTTATAAGGGGTATCCCCAGTTGATAGTTTAACATTCATATGGTAGGCCCATAACACATATGCCAACCATGTGTGCCAATCCTTATTATGTTTTCTTATCATTTTGTTTAAGATCTATTCAAGGGTTTTTTTAGTTGATTTGAATTGATCATTAGATTGTGGGTAGTAGGGTGTTGAAAAATGATTTTGGATGTTAAATGTCTCTAAGAATTTCTTCATGTCATTATTCTTAAATGGTGTCCCATTGTCTAAAACTAACACGGAGGGAAGTACAAAGCGAGCAATAATGTGTTCTAATATGAAACGACATATCACATTAGCATTTTTTGAATGAAGGGGAATATTTTCTACCAATTTTGTGAAATAGTCTATTGGAAGTGATTATGAATGTATGTCTGGCAAAGGAAGGTGGTGATATTTTTCCAATAAGATAAAAACCCCTTACCAAAAAGGGCCAAACAAGAACTTGATTACAAAGTTCGAAGGCAAGAGCATGAATCAAATTGCTATGTTGTTGACATTTGTGATATTTCTTAATGTATGCAAAAAAATCTTGTTCCATATGTCTCTAATAGTATCCTATGCAAATTAGTTTTTGAACTATTGTTCTTCCTACAAAATGACCTCCACAAGCACCTATATGAGCTTGTTCAAGTGCGATGGGGATTTCAGATTGTCTAAGAAATATTAGTAAGAGACCATCAAAGGATGTTCAATACAACACATTGGCAATAATTATATATTTAGACACAAGTTTTCCAAGTTGAGATGAAGTGTTCTTAGTTTTCGGCTCAAGAAAGGTACCATCTTTTAAATAATTAAATATTGGTGCATACCATTCACTAGAGCTTTCCATGGTAGCTGATAATACTTCTTCCATTTTATCTTCTATTGGTGGTTTCATAACTATATGCACAATAAATGTGAAGTCTTTCGAAGGGTCATGAGGTGATATAAGAGAATCCGCACTGGCCATTGCATCCGCATGTTGATTATATTTTTGTGGGATGTTTTCAATGGTGTACGAATCAATTTTTTTTAACAAAGTCATTTTGAGATCCTTGTATTTTGATAATTTCTCATGTTTTTTTGTATACGTTCCATTTATGTGTTTAATGACTAATTGTGAATCACCAAATATCTTAATGTCTCGAGCTCCCATAATTCAAGTGGGGTGCAACCAAATAATTAATGCTTCATACTCTACGATGTTGTTTTTGCATAAGAAGTTTAAGCGATAAGACAAGGGAATAGGCTCTCCCATGGGCGAGGTTATTATAACCCCCACATCGGAGCTACTTCTACACTTAGATCCATCAAAATATATTTCAAATGTATTAGTTTCAATCATCAACACATTATCGTCACAAAATAAATCATTATTAGGTAACGTAAAGGAGAACGAGCATCAGCTAATTGGTAGGTCAAGGCTTGTCCTTTAATTTATTTTTGTGAAACAAACATAAGATCAAACTCAGTTAACAACATAACCCACTTAGCTAAGTGTCCTGATAAATCTATTTTGGTGAAAAGATGTTTTAAAGGACTTAATTTTTTCATCACATGTATTTCAACATTTAATAGGTAATGTATCAACTTACTATTAGAAAATAAAAGAGCCAAAAATTATTTCTCTATCTTTATGTATAGTTTCTAATAATCAATTAGAGTTCAACTAATGCATGAGACAGGATGCTCTTTACCACTTTCGTCTCGTTAAGCCAAAAATGTTGCAAGAGCATGGGCCGATGCTGCTGTATACATGATAAATGGTTTGTCTTGCATAGAAGGTTGTAAAACAGGTGGAGTGGCAGGATAATCTTTCAAACTATCAAAAGACTATTTACAATCCTCATTCCAATTAAAATGAACCTCTTTCTTAAGGAGATGTGTGAAGGGCAACATTTGGTCTCCTAAAGATGCTATGAAACAATAGATGGCCTAAATTCTTCCTTGTAAATTACCCAATTGATAAATGTTTCTAGGAGGTGGCATGTTAACTATAGCATCAATTTTTTTTGTGCCCACCTCAATGCCTTTGTGAGATACAATAAGGCCTAGAAGTTTTCCACTATCTACACCAAAGACACATTTTCAGGTTCAATCTCATGTTGTATTTTTGCATTCGGTCAATGATCTTTCGAAGGATATTCACATTGTATTGTTGAGTTAAAGATTTGGATAGAATATAATCAACATAATCTTCCAAAATCTTATGAATATAATAATGAAATATCAATGTCATAGCTTGTTGATATGTTGCTTCTACATTCTTTAATCCAAATGGCATCATTTCTTAACAAAATGTTCCCCAAGCTGTTATAAATGTTATTTTGTATTGATCTTGAGGGTTGACAAAGATTTGATTATATCCAAAAAATCCATCCCTGAATGATAATAAATCATGTCCTGTAGTCAATTCCACTATCATGTCAATATTAGGATGGGGGAAATCATCTTTTAAAGATGCTTTATTCAAATCACGAAATTTCATACACATCCTAATATGATTATCAAGTTTTACGACTACGACAATGTTCGAGATCCAAGGAGAATAATCAATAGGTCAGATAAACCCAGTGTCAAGGAGTTTTTCAATCTCGACCTTAAAAATTAAGGCTATTTTAGGGTTCATCTTTCGTATCTTTTGTCTAACCGGCTTAGTATTTTCAACAAGGACTATGTTGTGTGTCACTATTTTAGCATCAATTCCTGACATATCCAAATAAGTCCAAACAAAAAGTTTGGGAAAGTCATGAGGAAAATTTGCATGGTCTTCTTGTTCATCTTCGTCAAGGCACTTTCCTATCTTTATCACTTTCTCCTTATTGTTAATATCCATCAATACTTCAATTGTATCT
Source organism: Sequoiadendron giganteum (assembly GCA_007115665.2). Classification (NCBI taxonomy): domain Eukaryota; kingdom Viridiplantae; phylum Streptophyta; class Pinopsida; order Cupressales; family Cupressaceae; genus Sequoiadendron; species Sequoiadendron giganteum. The sequence continues at coordinate 602,852,162 of CM021100.1, read as the reverse complement.
CCCAAAGGGGTGGTTTGTTTCAAGAATTCAGGATTCTATTCTTTGTTGTCCTTATCAATCTTATTACTTTCCTTTTCTTCTTTTTTTTGCTTGGCACTAATCATAGCACATATAACCCATTTATTTTTTGGAGGAGTAGATGGTTTTTCATAAACTCCTAACATTTATTTCAAGGCTCCATCATCTTCAAGGTACTCCAATGATCCTTCACAAGTTGTATCAATCAATTATGGATGCTTTAAGGTGAGAGTTATTTTAGGATTACACATGATGGTGTTGATGTTGAACGAGGGTATTTTAGCTACTTGCATTATTGTTAGAAGGGAAATGTCCTAAACCACCTTTTGATTCTTGTGTGTTAGGCTCTATAGGAACACAAATTCCTTGTTCTTTCTTTCCACATCATTTTCCACTATATCCAAGTTGTTTCATAAGCTAATAACCTCTTTCATAAAGTCTCTCCATTTTGTTTGAGTTTGATGGTTGTTGATAATCTCTCATATAAGTTTTTTTGTATAGATTGTATCATCTTCAAGGGTAAATGAGATAGATTTTTGTGAGTTTTCTTCTAAATTTTGCATTGTCATAACCATTGGTTATTTCTATTTTCCATCTTTTTTTTTTTATTGTGTATTCTCCCATAAATGAAGGAATGAACTCTAAGGAACCCAAATCATCTTCCAATAACTTTGACACTGTTTATCTTATTTCATAGGTTCTATGTTCGATGTTGGAATTAATGTGTTTAGAGGACTTGTCATTCCTTTTTTAACTTCTAAACAATTTTTGGGCTCGAGGTCTATTTCAACTTGGTATACATTATTGTTATAGACATACTTCATTATGCATTGAATAGTTGAAGGTAGTGTTGTATCCAGCTCATGAATCTAAGGCCACCCTAAAAGGAGATTGTATGAAAGATTATTAGGTATGACATGAATAGGAGTTTGCAAGGTAGCCTTTCCAATTATAATAGGAAAATTAATCACACCAAGGGGTTGCTTTCCTACATTGTCAAGTCCTCAAATCAATAGGGATTCAGGTTGAATTCTTGATTTATCCATGTCAAGTCCATCCAAAAGGGTCACACTACACACATTAAGGGTGGAGCCATTTTCAACAAGGGTTCTTTTTATTCATAACCTATTATAGATAGCTATTATCATGAAGGCATCATTTTTCTTTCTCATTCCCAAAGGAGGTAGGTCATTTTGATGAAAAGTAAAATTTGTCTACATTAAATGCATTCATTCCTTGTATTAAATTTTCCACATCATTTGCATTTGTACTAGAGGGAAAAACTACTTGGTGCAACGTGGTTTGAAGCATAGTGTGATAATTAGGTGAACTGTGAATTAGGTCCCATATGGATATCTTTGTAGGAGTATTCTTCATTTTTTCAACAAGATCATACTCCTTTAAACTACTCAAAGGAAAAAAAGAAGCACCAAGCAATATGAGGTTAGGAAAAGGTACAAATATGTTGTAGTTGATTGTTTTGGTTGTGGATTGTTTCTAGTGTTATATGTTTGAGAAATGGTATTATAACTTGATTGCTGAAAAAAAAAATGCTTAGGTGGTTCGAGGGTGAAAACGGTTTTGTTTTGAGTTTTTTGTTTGTGTGAAGGTTGGTAAAGGATAAGTTTAGGTTTTATCACGTTAACTTCTCTAGGTTTTAGTTTGTCATAACAAGCCTTAGTGGATGAACCTTGTGAGGTGAACTCCTCAAGGGATTCATCTAACATGTCAAATTAATCACTACTAAAAGGCTTGAGGGTTAGGTTAACCTGGAAAAAGAGATTTGACATACTCAAATGACTATGCTTTCTCTAAGTGGTTCATCAATTTTTAGGTGTTTTTGGTTTTTGTTTTCTAGTGAATTCCAAGTGTAATCTAAGTTCTTCAAGCTACGAACTAATGTTAGAAATGAAGTCTAGTTTGTATGATGTCTAGGATAAGTGAAAATGTAGATTTCAGATGAAATTCAATGATGCAAGATGCAAAAATGCAACCTATATGCACTTCCACTAATGCAAAATTTAGAAATCCTAGATGTCAATTAACTAATGGAAAACCTAATGCAAAGCTAATGCAAGGTAGATCTAGGATTATAATGCACTCCAAATTAGAATTAAGATGTTCTAAATGCAAGTTCACCAAAATTAAATGGGAATAGGCTGATCCACCTTTTGGGAGATGAAGCACAATCAGGGGTTCTTATTCCACTCTCTTGTTTCACTCAACTAAACCCTAGAGATCTCTCTGCAAGGATGGAATGAGGGAAATAGATCTACTAAAGCTTGTCCTAGGGTATGATTAATAACTAAAGAAGAATTCACTACTAAGCTAGGGCTTGGAAAGAAAAATGGCATGCAATACCTAATGATCAAACCTAATGATGTGAAAAACGTCAACAAATGACCTAGAAATGAATGCAAACTAGAATTGAAAAATGAGAAATAAGAATGGTGCACTTAGGAATCTGAATGTGCTCAGAATAAGCTCTAAAACGTTGAAAATATTGATTTTAGGGTAGATAGGGACTCATATACGAGGTTGGGCGTACCAATCCTTGTCTAGGATTTTTGGACTGAAACAAGAATCTGGTAGTGTTGACTTAGGATCTTCAGAAATCTAGAAAATTTCCTAGACAAGGACTCATATGCCACTTGTGGCGTATTAGTCTCATTCTACTTTTTTGGAAAGTCAAAGTCTAGATCTACTCTCCTATCTTTGTTCTTTCTGCCTGACTTGATTTTCAGATTTGAACCTATAAAAGACTTGCATAATAGATTATAGTGTTGATTTTCTTATGGAGGGTTTTCCTTGGTCCAAATCCTAGTTCAGTAGTTAAACCTTGATAGAAACAATGGATCTTGAAGGGTATGTGTAGTCCATCATGATGGGCCAAAAATTGACGATATATAAGTGAGATGATGGCCCATGTGGCTGACGACTTTTTTATAACCCAAAATTGATAAAATGAAGGGTTTTTTAAGGAGATTATCAACTTTCCACCAATATAAATTATGCTTCACTTTGAATTTAATAAATAATTATTTTTCATTTTCTATTTGAATTACAACTAAAGTCCCGATTGATAGGTTGATTGAAAAACATCTATAGCTTTCAAACAGTATCTCATTTTTTGAATCTGAAACATGCATCACATTCTATGCTTCACATACTATAGGATTCAAAAAAATAATGATTTCATGAAGTTTTGACCAAGTTAAGGTGGTTAGAGATAGGAGATTTTATATTTTTTAAAAGTTGTAATAAAAAAATCAAAGTTAATTATTTACATGGAAAAAAATTACAAAAAAATATGCATCACATCGGGACATGAGTCCTCCACTTATATCTAAAATATTATAAAAAAATATTATCATTTTATTGTGGTTAGGGTGGTCAGACAGACACGTACTTCTTTTTTTTTCCCTGAAATTTAAGTACTACTCAATTGACATTTCAAATTTTCACCAAATAGATTTAAAAAAAAAAAAACCTAGTAGTTTAGAAACTACATTCAATTTTCTATAGATTCCATTTTTACATATGTTTGAAATAATATATATAACTTATTCAAATTTTTACATCAAGTTTCCTTATTCTGATTTTTCTAAATTTTATCGCCACTTAAGGGCCTATTTTTTCCATGATGATCTTGCACATACCCTGAATGTAAATGTGAACATAAACTCAACGGTAAGTGTGTGTAAGATTAGGAAATTTGAAATGCAATGCAATCCTATTCTAATTTGCTAGAATGAGATGCATGAATGAAACATGGATATGAATGACTCACTTTGGGAGATCTCTAATCACCCTAATAAGTGATAATAATGCATATACCTTCCTTAGGTTGAAAGTAGAGTGATAATGGAGGTTAGAATCACTTAGGAAACAATTCATTAGGTTTGGCTTGATGGCTAGTTGCATCTCCCCAACCTATAATCAATCATGATTCACCATAGGTAACCATAATCAATCCTTGAAAATGCTAATCTTGAATGAAAGTGAGCTTGAAGACCTACAAAAAAACTATAATGTTGCTCCAAGACTTCAAGTTTTCTTGCTACTTACTCTTCAAAGCTCTTGTGAAAGAATTCATGAGTACTTGTGAATGCTTAGATCTTGGAAAATGCTTTCTCTAGATGAAAATAATGAATTGAAAGCTTTCTTATATAAGCACTTAATCTAATTTACCATTATTTAGATCTGAAAGGCCAACATCAACCAAAATTTTGAATTAAAAACTTGAATTTCCCACTCAAACCCTAAAAATAGGAAACACGAGACTCATACGCCACTTGTGGCATATGGGTCTCACCTAGGGGGACTCATACACCCAAGGTGGCATATGAGTCCCAACCTAAGTTTTTGGGGTGGGCCAATGATGGGTTATTAGAAAATTAAGTGTATTTATTGATTTCGTTGGGATTTTAGTCCAAACAAGCCTTGATTTTGTTGCCACAAGTACAAAGATATACGACTTTTAACATTACAATAATATTATAGAGAATAAAGAAAGGTAGAAATACCTATTTAAATTTGTTTTAAGAGTGATAGTTGAAAAATGACAAAAACTTATATCTGATACTAGGTTCATATATATTTCTCTATAAAAATAAAATTATGCAATTAATCAACAAAATAATACTCTAACAAAAAAATATAAAATGAATATTACAACCAAAGTTTTAGTTTATAATTGTGAAGCTAACTAAACTCATACATGTACATAGTTTCTTAACAACATACTTGTGGATTATGTAATGATGTCAGTAATGGTAGCCAAACAACAAATGTAGACCTCGGCAATGGAAATCAAAAACCACATGTGGATCTCAACATATGGAAAAGTGGAAATGAATGCATCATAATGTATTTACCTTAAAATATCTTGATACCATTTATAACATTGAAAGATAGCACACTAGAGACATAATCATTCAAGCAATGAGGATTCCACTCATGTGAATATCTCACTACCAATAGGGATGCTAATAGTTATGGAATCATTGTTCCATAATAAATAGGCCCCATGAATACTAATTGATGATAGATGGTACATATTTTATAGAGCTCTTTATTCATATATAATAAGATATTAAAGACATGTTATATGATGTTAGCCCTAGAAGGGGAAGAATATGAAAAAATATTTCACTGTATATTCGAAATTACATTTGAAGAGATTTTTACATCCTTCTTTTATAAGAAGAAGAGTGGTTTAACTACCATAAATTTCTACACTATCTAAATAGAAAAATAAATTTACAAATGTATTAACCTAGAAGATTAACATGTTAACATCCCAAATTAATCTAAAGGGATTATCATGAAACTATGCAACATTTGAAATTGCTTAAACTTCTCTCCACCAAGCACTTTGGTGAATATTTATTTGTTGATCTGAATCTTCTAAAAAAGAAATTATTACTATGATAGATCTTGATTTCTTTTGAGCTAATCCTGTTACCTTGACATGGTTCAAACTTTGATACAGAGCCTATTGCCTTGACAAATCTCAAATTTTAAAATGAGCATGTTACTTTGACAGGTCTTAACTTTTGATATTTAGCTTGTTGCTTTGGCATGTCTCAACTTTTTATAATGAGTTTTCTTCTTTGACAAGTATCATTTTTTTATAATAAACAAGAGGAAAATTATTTATCTCCATATCTTCACAATGTTTACAATCATAGAGTTCTTTTCACTTTTTCATACACAATGTTTACATTCATAAAGCTTTGTATAAGCTTGATAAAAGTTATTTTCATTTTTGGATAAACATTATTTACATTCATAAAGCATTGTATACATTGGATAAAATTATTTTTCATATTTGCATATACATTGTTTACATTATTGAAGAATTTCATGAGATGATTAGAAGTATTTTTCATTCTTTTTCAAACAATGTTAGTATCTTACTTATCTAGGCATGCCAAGAAAAAGTTCATATCCCCTCCCTATGAGAAATGTGGTCATGAAAAAAGTATTCCTTCTACTTTTCCTTGCTTGTTTGGTCCCTCCTTGTGAACTAAGCTTAATGTTGCCTTGATTTAGTGTTGTAATGTTGTTGACACATTCACATTAGGTCTTGCGCCCTTGTGAACCAATGAAATTAATGGTACCTTGCTAAAGTGTTATGAAGTTTTGGAGCACACTTTCACACTTCTCTAAGGTTTTATCAAATAACTAAATCAAAATGTTCCTTAATATTGCCTTATTTGGAGTGTTGTATAGTGTTGTAACACAATTTCACACTTTTCTAGGTTTATCATTAATGATTGGGCTTTCTTATTCTTTAATTGGTCTTATTTTGCATCTTTTCAAGGATAATCCCAACACCAATTATCACCCAATCATAATTCAAGTGTTTCAAGTTTGAATGGCCCAAATTTAGTGATATAGGACTCATTCACCACCTTGCATCAATGGGTTCCACCTAGATCTTTTTGTTCTGAACCTGGTTTCAATATTTCTAAGAATTTTTAAAATTGGTCCCAAAAATTAAGCATGGTGGGACTCATTTTCCACCTTGGGTGAATGAGTCCCATCTAGCCCAACATCAAGATTAATTCAAATTTCTAGTGGAATTTTATTCTCCTAGATTTGATGTCAGCTTGTAGTGTTGCAATTTTGGGAATTCTTGCATAATTGAGTATAAATACAGGGTTATTTCACTCATTTTCACTTGAATTTTGTTGGAGAATTCCTAATAGAAAGTTTGAGTTCACAAGAGAATTCAAGGGTACATTATCAAGAATTTTAGAGTATTCTTCAAGCATCAACCATCATGTCAAAGACTTCATGCATCATTTTTATTTTTGAGCTAATAATTATGATGTAGGGTTCATGATTCAAGAAAGCATTTCATTCAAGATATATCATCTTCAAGCTAGATTCAAGGTCGACATCCATTGGAGCAACTTCATACATGTTGTAAGCCTCTTATTGCAAGGGTTTGGTGAGTTGTAACATCACATCGTTTTCATTCATCATTCTCCATTCATATTTCATTTTATTCCAAGGTTTAATTACCAACAAGGGGTTTGACCAAGACAAACCCCTATGCACTAACCCAACAACATTTTTCCATCTCCTTTGTGTGTTATTTTCAAGTCTAGGTTGCAGATTTACTAAGGAGAAAGATTGCAAAAAAATTGTGAAGAGATCAAAGTTGTCAAAGTTTTTGTCAAGCCTTGGAGAACCTTGGAGAAGACCCACAACTTTCAAATTAGGGTTTCAGATCTGAAAATAAATCAGGAAGGATAGAGTAGACAAAGAAGAGAAAGATCAACCTTTGAAGCTTCATAAAATCCTAACTAGACTAATTCTCCACTTCTGGTGAATGATTCATAGTTTCAGTCAATTTTTATATTTTTTTAGATTCAGATACCCATTTGGTATATCCTATTTCTGCATAGAAGCCTTGTTTTTGGGTTGATTCGCCCAGCTTGGCAAATGAGTCCCACTTAGCATTAAAAGTTGAATTTCCAGTGTTCGAGACCTCCTTCCAGTCATTTCCAGATTTCCAGGTGCACCTCTTCCTGTCTACTATTTTTTGTGATGTTTCATTTACTTTTATAGGTCATTTCAAAGTGCATTACATTCAATTAGGGTTTAGTGTTTGTAGTGTAGGAAAATGCATACCCTTGCATTTTCACGCTTTTTTGGGCCCACCTTTTTGTGTTTATCCTTATTTATGTCTTAATTGGTCCTATTTTGTATCCACAAGCCTATTAAATTATATCTTTTTATGGCTAATCCTAACAAACATCAAAGGTTAAATGATAATTTAATTATTTTGGTTGTGTTTCCTTGATTTTTGGATTAGGACTAAAATGCCACCTAGGCAATCTTTTTCGTCCAAATGTCTTGGGACCTTTATTTCAAAATAATCTTAAAAGGAACCCTTTTGGAGTCTATGCTCCAAGTTTCAAGCATCAAGACTAAGATGCCACCTAGGGACTCTTAGTCCCCCTTAAGTTATTTTCAAGATTTAATTTCAAATCTTGGTAGGATTTATCCTCCTTTAATTAATGATTTCATGTATTGTCTTATTGTCATGTAATTTCAGGATATTAAACATGGATAAGTATAAATACAAGGTTCTTTCATTGATTTTCACCTAAGACTTTTGTGAGAACATTCCTAGAGCATAATTGAGTTCACAAGAGTATTTAAGAGAAATTCATCAAACATTTGGAGACATCATCAAGATTCAAGCATCATGCCAAATATATTCTTGCATCATGTGTGTTTTTGAGCTAACATTTGTGATGTAGGTTTTAATTCAAGGAAGCAATTCGAGTCAAGATCTATCAAGAATTAATTCAATTCAAGATCTACATTCAAGCTCGCCACTTCAAACAATTTTATAGATTTCATAACAATGATTTGATGAGTTGCAACATAGCACTTTGTTCATTCATCATTTCCCTTCATTATTTCACTTCATTCCAAGGTTTGATTACCAGCAAGAGTTTTGACTAAGGAAAACCCCCATTTACTAACAATCAACAAGTTTTTCCTCTCTTGCATGTTTGTGTTTATAGATTAATGTTGAATACTTGAAGACTATTTGAAGTGAAAAGTTATAAAGTTGCATTGCAAATTTTTCATCTTCACACAAAGTCACCTATAAGCTAGATCTAGAAGTTTTAGGACCCAAGATTTGACAAGAAGGAAGTGTAGACCTTGGACCTTAGGATCACATTCCAAAATTGTAAAAATTAAGATCGGGACTACGAAGACAGTAAGGGTGTCTCAGTCCTCCTGGAGGTATTTTGCAAAGATTCTTTTGGATTCTATTTTGAAATCTAAAAATTTCCTATTTTCCCCGAAAATCAGTACCAAGACTAAGAAGATAGTAAGGGTGTCTTAGTCATTCCTAACATATTTTGACAATATTCTTGCATTTCTAGAATCCTTATCACATTTCCAGGCTTCCCAAGTAAATGCATCCTAAATTTTTGTCACTTAACTTTATCATTTGCACTCATTGTTTGGCTTGCATTACTAGGCTTTTTGAGTTGAATATCTTCTTTTCCAAGCTTGTGCTTGGTGGTGAACCCTTCAAAGCCTAAGAAATATTCCTAGGTATCCCTTGTTGAGAATTGACTCACCTTTTTTTTAATAGTCAATCCAATTTGGGATTCTAGGGCATCCTTGAATGTTAGTTGGAGAAAATTGGTGTTCTATGACCTAAACCATAAAGCATCCATTTTCCAATTTAATCATTTTGGTGAACCCAAAATTTTTGAACATTCATTTTTTGACTTGGAATTGACTAAGGTCCTAGATGTAGGTTGCATTCATTCTTGCATTGTATCTTGCATTAGTGAAAGTGAGTCTAGGGTTTCTCGCATTTGGATTAGTGAAATTTCATATATGTTTCATTTTTGTTTTCCTGCATCATCTTATCTCATTGGAAAATTGAAAAGTGGATTGTTAATTATCATAATTACATTTAGGAACATTATTATTGCATTTAAAATTTGAAAAATAATTCCATCCAACCTTGCATTAAATTGCTTGTCATTAGTCACTTTTTCTTGCATTCATTTGCACACTTTTCTTTTTCTAAACATCAGGTCCTTGAGTAGGCAACCTGGAAACACTATCACCAATCCAAATTTTGTTTTTTTTTTTGAACAAAACATTTAATAGGACTAAAAATCCCTTACTGGTGTCTTAGTCCCTTTGTTGGTTTCTAGCTCAAAACCCTATCTGAGTTGTTTGTTGTTTGTTTCAGTTTCTAGAACCTCAAAATTACTTCACCAAGACGTAGATGCCCTTGGTGGCATCTTAGTCCTTGTTGAATTTGACCTTACATTTTTTCAAGGTTTGAAATTGATTTCCTGTGCTTCTGTTGGCTTCTTTCAATTTTCTATTATAGTTTGCAAAATTACTGCTATTTCAATTTTTCAAGTGTAATTGTAAGCATAGGATATTGTGCTCATTGCACTTTCTTTGGTTTATCCCTTGCATGAGCTATACTACTTGGCGTCCTACTATTAATACTATGGTGAGATAAAGTGTAAGACTCATAGCATCCAATGATAAAACACTCACTGTGGATCTTGGGTTATCTAGTTCTCATAGTTCTAGTGTTGGTACTAGTTCACTAGGTACATGGACCATACCTTTGATAAGTCTTTTTTTGTTCCTACCTTACATATAAGTGCTATTCCAAGTGTTCAAATAATGGTTGATCATATCCCTCAAGAAAACACAATGAAAATGAAAGAAGACCTAGCCCATTTACAAGATAGTGTTAGTAAAGAAAACATTTTTCACACTATTATACCTACCATAGATAGTATTCACTGCATGATGGAAAGTGATGAAGGACTAGAAGTTGTGTGCAATATAGCTCAAATATTTGGAAAACACCTTCCTTCCACCACTAATGGTGGTCAAACTTCAAACAATTTGTAAAACCAAGGAGGAATACAAATTCCTCCCCCTTCAACGATAACCTCCATTCCCACCTATACAAATCCTCAAGTGATCACAATAATACAACCAACTAGTAGTGTCCTTCCTACCTCAAACATTTCCACAAGTGATCGTTATACCTATGTGGCATCTAACCTTATATCTCCTCCCATAAGCTATCCATTCACTTGTCCTTCCAACACATACACACCACCACCATATTCTCCTCCATCCTAAACCACAAACAATGAGCCTATCATCAACCACCTTTTACAAAACCTTTCATCCCTTCAATGCCAAATTTCCACCATAAATCAAAATTAAAATGGTCCACCTTCATACCATGTCAGAAGCAACCCACTATCTTTGGGGATATTAAGAACTTTGGTGCCACAAGATATTATAAAGATACCTACATTTGAAAAATATGGAGAAAAGGGAGATACTACTAATCATGCTAATGATTTCACTGATTTATGTAGTGACTTTATCCTTGAGGACAAAATTTTGGCTAAGCTTCTTCCCCGATCCTTGAAAGACATTGCCTTGGACTAGTTTTCTACATTACCGAATAAATTAACTCGTTCATTTAATGAACTTGTTTAAGCCTTGATGAACCATTTCCAAGTGCATACGGCTCCTAAAATGGCATTAGCCGATTTGATGAGATGCAAACAAAATGAGGGTGAAAAAGTCACTGACTTTATTTCACACTACCAATCGCTTTATTCCCAAACTAGTGTGAAGATTCTTGATCCTCACCTTTAAAATATGTTCATATTAAATTTGAAAAGATAGAAGACAAGCTTACCATGATGAAATTCCCTACCTTCATGCACTTGTGCACTACCCTTCGAGATTATCAAACTTTTATAGGTAGTTGTGAAGCAAAAACCACCTATACCCATCCTGAAAAGTTTGAATCTTCAAACCAAAACACCCACTAGCCTTTCAAGTGTCAAAATAAAAGTTTCCTTCAACTAAATTCTACCTCCCAACCTACCCAATAGGTTGATACCAAAGTAGCTACTATAAAGAAGAGTAATACTTTTATCTTTAGGGATATGCAAAGACAATTTAATCCCTTACCTGACACACTTAAAAATATCATGACTTAGCTAATAAGAAAAAACATGCTTACCTTACCTCCAATTTGACCTCTTGACCTTAGTAGGCGGTTACCTCCTAGCTTTAGATACAATGCCTATTGTGCTTATCACCAACAAAAATGATATGATATAGAATATTGCAAGTGTCTTAAACATCTTGTACAAGGCCTCATTGATTCTAGTCATATTCAAATTGGAGGTGTGAATGAAAAAGGTAAGAAATATGTATCTCCTCCTAACCAAAACTTGCAAATATTTACCAATCCCATGCTTAACCACAATATTTCATTTATTAAGGCTAGTGAAACTAAGCCCGATGTGATGAGTGTTGACACAGATGATGATAACATGAACAATAATGAACAAAATCCTATGGGTATTAATGACTAAATTCCTATTAGTACAATGATAGGAGTGATTGAAATCAAGCCTTGTAAAAAACAAACCATAATGCCCATTGAAATTACTTTCTCTTCAAAAGAGACAATCAAACATGCACCTAATGGTCCTCTTTAGATAGTCGGCAGAATCAATGATATCCAACCTCTAGGATTTTAATTGATCCCATATATGGAGTGAATGTGATCATAGAGGAAATATGATATGTGCATGAAATTACTCAAGATAGATATATTCACCTTATTTGCATGAATATGATCGACAAAGAAATATTCACTGTGAACGATAGTGGCTTTAGACCTCTGTCTTCTCATGGAAATTTTTCCTTAGATTATTTTTGGCCTGAGCCCATGGAACCTATAAGACCCTATGAGGACTTCATTTAATTATCCTACCAAAAGTTTAAAGCAAAATGCATAGCCAAATTATACCTTGAAAAATTTCCTCCTTCACTCCTTGAAGAAAACAATATGGAGCTCAAATCCCTTCCTACTAAAAAAGGCCCACCCATGAAAAATCCCTTTCCTATTTCCTACAAAAGGCAAAGAGAAAACCAAACAAGTCCTAATCTGCCTCCTAAGAAAATTTATAAAGCCAAAGAGAAATTGGTTGAATAACCTTCCATGGTTTCTTTTGTTCTTCCCTCACAAGAAGAAACATAACCTATGGTTGAAAAACCCGCTCCTAAACAAACGCAACTTGAAAAATATAATAAAAGAAATTGAAATGCTAGAGAGCATAGGCGTAGATGTGATGTTCTTGCTCGAAAGATGAATGAAGAGTACAACATGGAAAATCAAAATTTAAACTTGACAAAAGAAATAAATGATGAATCTCCTCCATTACCAGAACCAACAGACCCTATGTCTCCAACACAATGAGGAATAACATCTTCTATGGATATTATCATTCATCCTTCTACTATGATTAACTTGGGTTACAATGAAGAAACTGCTAAAATTGATGAGGAAGTGCATAATGAGTTGATGACGATAACAACCGTGATGATCCTCCTAAACTGAGTGATTCACCATATGTTGAACCTAGTGATTCTCCTAGTACAACACTTGACATGATCCCTCTCACTAGTGATCTACATTTCACATATACTGAACATGACTGAGATGTAGATGACCTACTGGATGGTTGACTCACTTGTGTCTTCATAGTCTTTTGCATTATTTCATTTTGTTTTGTTTGATTGCATGTGTGTAATGCGATCCCCTGTATTGTTTGATGTTTCCTCTCTATGTACACTCCTCTATTTGTACCTACATTCTTCTATATGTCATAATATTTTTTTCCTTTTCATTGATCTTTACCTTTTATTTTTATTTATCTTTCCAGTTTTGTCTTGTGTTTTGCTTTTGGAGATGATGCAAGGCATCAAGACACCCAAGTCTCTTCCATGTTGACCCAAAAGATCTTTCATGTTTGTCTTGTGTTTTCCTTTCACGGATGATGCAAGGCATTGTGACATTCATGTTTCTTCCATGTTGACCCAAAAGTTTTTAATTTTTTTTTTCGCTCTCTTTGTGTCATTCTTCTATTTCTATGTGTATTTGTGGAATGATGAAAGTTCCTAGCTCTCTAATATCATTGCAACAAATATAGATACTGACCACTAATCCATAGATCCCTTGTGTGTTTTTGGGGGGAAACCCTCTTTTTCTTATTCTTTTTCATGTTTCTCTACTTTAAAGTAATTTATTACAGCATGGTGTTTAACAAGTTCTTTAAAGCGGGGGCATACATTGGCATTATTTTAGCACTATTTTGGCATGATTTCATTTGCATCATTCCTTGATGTGGTTTTATTACTTCATGCGATGTGTTTTTCTCTTTGTGGTGGCATTAGGAGTAATGTCCTTCAAAAGATTGATTTATCTTAGCATATTACATTCCTCTTAGCATACTAGTAAGTGTAGATGCTAAAAACTAAAAACTGATCTTAAACTATAAACTCAAATCAAAGTTTCAGCATAACTCCAATGAAGTGTTTCTAAATTAATTCAAATGCAATAAACATAAAGCTAAACTATGGAAAATCAAAACATGTGCATTTAGAGGAAATCTAACTCCATTGTCATCCTATCATCAAGATCTTGTTTTCAAGCATTTTGGTGCTCTCAGACTTTGCACAAGCAGAAATGCTACAAGAGGCTATGATGAATGGATTCAAATGATTGAAAAAGTCCCCAAAAAGTGAGAAAGAGGAGGTTTTTATAGATGAATGCATAATGTGAAAATGAGAAATGAGAAATGAGTGGAGTAATTTATGTCATGATTTGTGTTTGGAAGCTCAAATGTGCAATTTTGAGCTAATTCTATGAAAATGATTTATGAGTTTAATGTGCAATTTTGAGATAATTTCATGGAAGTTGATTTATGAATTTTAAGTTATTTAATGAAATATATGAATGCATTTAAATGATTAATGCAAATGAATAATCATGAAAATTGTCAAAGTGAAATGATTTATGTAAATGGATGAATTAATGGATATATAAAAGATATGAATATGAATATGATGATGAATGGAAATATTTAATGTACAAATTGTATAGTGATTACGTATGTGTAATGGATGTATTTAAGCAATTATAGATTAATGATTAATGAAATGGATGAACTAATGATTTATGAAACGGTTAAACGATTTATTAATATGTTGATGATTAATGAAATGATAAATATTTATTAAATGGGATAATGAAATATGAAAATGGATAAATAATGGATAAATGACTAAATGATTATGTAAATGGGTTATAGTTATGAATGAATGCTTATAATATTTTAATGGTTTTATGGAGATATGATTATGTAGATGATCAATTAAAATATGCAATGGATAAAAATAATTAAGAGGACATTTTTATGCATCTAAATTTCCCCTCTCTTTGAGACAATGTAGCTTGTCGTGTTGTTTCAAGGGTATGCGTAGGATCATCATGGAAATAACAAGCCCTTAAGTGGTAATGAAAATTCAAAAAATCAGAGTTAGGAAACTTGACATAAAAATTTGAATAAGTTATCTATATTATTTCAAAAATATGTAAGAATAGAATTTGTAGCAAATTGAATTTAGTTTCTAAACTACTAGGTTTATTTTATTTTTTAAATCTATTTGGTGAAAATTTGAAATTTCAATGTAGTAATACTTAAATTTTAGGGAAAAAAGAAGAAGTAGGTGTCTATCCGAACACCCTAGCCATAATACAATGATAATATTATTTTATAATATTTTAGATATAAGTAGAAGACTAATGTCCCGATGTGATGCATATTTTTTTGTAATTTTTTTCCAAGTAAATAATTAATTATGAATTTTTTATTAGAACTTTTAAAAAATATAAAAACTCGTATGTCTGACCACCTTAACTTGGCCAAAACTTCATGAAATTGAATTTATTTTTTAATCCTATAGTATGGGAAGCATAGAATGTGACACATGTTTCAGATTCAAAAAATGTGATATTGTTTGAAAGCTATAGATGTTTTTCAATCAACCTATCAATCAGTACTTTAGTTGTAATTCATATAAAAAATTAATAATAATTATTTATTAAATTCAAAGTAAAGAATAATTTATATTGGTGGAAAGCTGAGAATCTCCTTTAAAAACCCTTTTCACTTCATCAATTTTGAGTAAAAAAAGTCGTTAGCCACATGGGCCATCATATCACTTACATATCGCCAATTTTTGGCCCATCATGATCCTGCACATACTCTCAAAGAAAAAATATTGATTAACCAATACATGCCCCAGGGATATCATGGTAAGGATGATGATACAAAAGGTATTCCCCCTTAAGAGATTGATCAAAAAATTTATGATAAGATTAATCTCTTGATGGATGATGAGGATAAGATTTGATAATTGATATTGCATGAGTGATTAAGTAGAGATGCACATTTGATGAAAATGCACAACTGATAAGTGAAGATGTACATTTGATGAAAATGTACAATTGATAGGCATAACTGAACAATTGATGGAAATGATCAGTATAGCCGAGTGGATGAGTTGATTAAGATGATTATGTTTGATGCTAGCACAAAACAATGATTGATTAATAGATTGAGTGATCAAGGAGTAGATTTATTGATTTGGATTAAAAGATAGGTATTAGTTAGATAAACCAATTAATCATTCTTTGAAATAAGGAGCATGAAGAAAATAAAATAATGAAGGAGATGGATGATGGGAGAAATGGTGGATGAAAAAGTGCTTTTATCATCATAGAGATTATTATGTTGCAAATGGGTATAAGCGTCTAGATAACATGAACATCTAGATGACCTGAATACTATTTGCATTTTTATTTAGTAGTGCAGTATAAGCATCTAGGTATAAAGAACCTACATAACCTAAATACTTATCACATGGAATACACTATCAGACAAGGAATGCTCTCATCCACAGTATGACTCATAGGTCCTCGATGATTTTAGACAACCATGTCCTAAGATGAGTCATCCTATGAATAAGAACAATCCATAGACAACAAACAAGTGAACATGCCTCATCCTCGAGAAGCTAAAATACATGTCACCAAAGATAAAATCAAAAATCAATTAAAAGATCGACAAACAAATAGTTATCATGCTTCAATGTAAGACTAATTATTGTCATAGTTTATGTGGTGGTTGGATTTGAAAAGGGGGATCGATAGGTTTCTTGTAATGCTTGCTCGATTGTGAATCATGGTGTGTTTTGATTTTGTTGAAGTCCAAAGCTATGTGGAAATCTGAAAGTGTCATTGTTTTGGAAGTTTTTTTGAAGTTATGTGATTTTTTGATTTTTTAGAATATTTACTTTTTTGGGTTTTCTAAATATTTGATTTAAAAAAAAAAATTCAAGACATTTTATGATTTTTATGGCTTTTTTTTCAACATTTTATGATTTTTCTTTTTTATATTTTTTTAGAACATTTTATGATTTTTAGGGTTTTTTTCAAGACATTTTATGAATTTTATGGAATTTTTCAAGACATTTTATGATTTTTATGGATTTGTTTTTAGGACATTTTATAATTTTTTTGGACTTTTTTAGGATATTTTATGATTTTTAAGGATTTTTTGAATTTTTAAAGATGGAGTGAGATGAAATGTGATAGATGACTGATTGAAGGAATAAGATCTTCCATAGTAGAGCTAATGCAACCATGGATAAATGATAGATCAAAATGAAAGATTCACTGCAAAACACATCACACAAGAACATATCTCTTGTTGAAAGATGATAATGGTTGGTTGATTGGATGCCAAGAATAATCGATTCTATAAGGCATGATGATGGTAGGTACTTAGGATCACTGATTCCTCTAAGTACCATAAGATTGATGATTTTTGATGATCGATTGGAAAAAGATATGAGGATTGGATAATCTTTTACAACTAAGCTCAAATATGATTTGCATGATAATATTTGAGGTTGCAAAGGGATATGATGACCCATCATGGATAAATAATAAGGATGTGAGCTATGATGGAATGGTAATGCATAAGGATATAAAATGGAATCCAAAACATGCATTTACAATTTCCCCCCTAATCTCATCAAGAACAAAGGAAGGAAATGGGACATGGATTTGATAAGCTAGGAGATATGAAATGGAAGAATGAAAGGATAAGGATAATGAATAGGATGATCAAGATCAAATCGATATGATATGGACACAATGCCAAAATACTTTTCCCCTATTCCTCATCAAGACCAAGGAAGGGAAGAAAGGATGCATTTAGATAGGATGGTGGAATATGGATATAGTATATGTAGGATAAGATGTATGATGTGCAAGAAGATTTGTAACTTTGTCAAGATCAAAGGTGGAAAGGTAAAGGGTGAACATAAAGAGGATAATGAATATGAATGATAAGATGGATGGAACTTTCCCCCAAGTGTAAAGTGCAAGAGGAATATGGAAGATAGGATATGAATAGGGATAAATGAAAATGGAAGGTAGTATATGCATGATAGGGAGATGGAAGGAGGACTCAAGAATCAAGTTCCACA
This sequence comes from Sequoiadendron giganteum, assembly GCA_007115665.2. Taxonomy (NCBI): domain Eukaryota; kingdom Viridiplantae; phylum Streptophyta; class Pinopsida; order Cupressales; family Cupressaceae; genus Sequoiadendron; species Sequoiadendron giganteum. Next base: position 602,834,177 of record CM021100.1, on the reverse strand, counting down.
CCTGGGTATGTGCAGGATCATGATGGGCCAAAAAGTGGTGATATGTAAGCCATATGATGGCCCATGTGGTTGAGGACTTTTTTTTTACCCAAAAACTATGAAACGAAAAGGGTTTTTAGAGGAGATTCTCAGCTTTCCACCAATATAAATTATACTCTACTTTGAATTTAATAAATAATTATTATTTATTTTCTATTAGAATTACGAATAAAGTCCTAATTGATAGGCTGATTGAAAAACATCTATAACTTTCAAACGGTATCACATTTTTTGAATCCAAAACATGCGTCACATTCTATGCTTCACATACTATATGATTAAAAAAATTTAAATTGAATTTCATGAATTTTTGACCAAGTTAGGGTGGTTAGATAGACGAGCTTTTATATTTTTTTAAAGTTGTAATAAAAAATTCATATTTAATTATTTACTTGGAAACAAATTATAAAAAAATATGCATCACATTGGGACATGAGTCCTCTACTTATATCTAAAAGATTATAAAAAAATATTATCATTTTGTTGTGGTTAGGGTGGTCAAACAGACACCTACTTCTTATTTTTACCTTGAAATTTAAATACTACTGCATTGAAATTTCAAATTTTCACCAAATAGATTTATTTTTTAAAAATAAAGGTCTATTAGCTTAGAAACTACATTCAATTTTCTATAGATTTTATTTTTACATTTTTTTGAAATAATATAGATAACTTATTGAAATTTTTATGTCAAGTTGTCTAACTCTGATTTTCTATCTTTTTATTGCCACTTAAGGGCCTATTTTTTCCATGATGATCCTGCACATACCCACCTAATATCCCTTGAATATGTATTCTAATAAACCATGGAAATGGGAACTAGACTCATAAACGTTGGTAAAATAATGGCATGATGGAAGAACCTAAGGACTTATGCAAAGGTTTCGATTAAAGGAGGATAATGGGGAATGGATGTTGCATAATGGGTAGGAGGTTGGAAATCTTGTTGATGGTTATACGAAAAGGATGGAAAGATCAACATCGAAACACACCTTGAAGGGTGGTGAAGTGATGGAGGAAAAATGGAGTTTGAAGGTGACATGTTTTAAGATGGACGATTGGAGGAAGCCTTTGGATTAGCAAATTTGGATGCTAATTTAGATTTTATTGCTTCTATGAGACTTTTAGGAATCCACGTGGCTTTTGAAATTTAATTTTTCTTTGTGGGCCTTCGTGGCCTTTGAGAATTTAATTTTTGATTTGTGGTCCTTTATGGCCTTTGAAATTTTTCATTTTGATTTATGGGCCTTTGTAGCCTTTGAATTTTTTCTTTTTGATTTGTGGGCCTTTGTGGCCTTCCAATTTTTTCTTTCTAATTTAGGGGCATTTGTGGCTTTCGATTTTTTTTCTTTTGAATTTGGATCAGATTTTGTTTTATTTTTGCATGACTATTCGAGGAGACATGTTGATCCTTTGATACATGTTGATTTTGATATGGAAGCTTTTGACATTTGGCACCCAAATTGCTTCCAAGAATAATGGGATGGGTGGATGGAGGGAGGTATTATGGATGGGTTAATGTAGGTAGAATTATGAGAGTGCATCAAGGATGTGTGCCTTTATTTTTCTTGATGAATAGGAGATGGAGGGATGTAGGGCCCCAATATGGATGGAAGGGTTGATGAACTAGGGTTTGGATGATAAGGACCAAGGATAGATGGAAGGTTTGAGGGACCAAGATAAGGATCTAGGATAGATGGACGGTTTGATGGACTAGGATACTTGGGTTTATTTTGATGGAATCTAGACTTACAATGGTTACTAATATCTTGAGTGTGAGGAGTATAACCAAGGCCATGATAATATGGATTTTCTTGGATATAAAGGGGTTCTAGGATACCTTGTTCGTGAAGGCCTAATCCTTTTCCTTTGTAGTTTATACTTTGACAAATTTGTTTGCCAATGAGATATGCATTATTTATGAAACAAGATGCAATTCCATCATGAGGTGAATGTGATATGGAAGGAATAACAATATCTTGGAGTAAACCACCTTGGATAGAAGTAAGGGAACCCATTTGATATGTAAGGGGGAAATAAATAGCTTGAATAGGGGTGATAGAATCTTGTGGAGGATTATGATCATGAGGGAAATTAGGATGGGTGATAGGATCTTGACATGGGATGATGGGGTACTTTGATCTTGACATGGAAAAGAATTGAAAGGTGGAGGAGATGGAATAGCTTGCTCGTTATTAGGCATGGGATCATTATGAGATGGAAGGGTATCATCATAAAGTGCTATGCAAAACAAATCTTGACCATGAGGAGGATGAACATCATCATGGAATGAAATGGTATCCTTGAATGGAGGTATATCTTGATCTTGATGAGGAACGAAATCTTGAGATTTTATGGAAAGCATATCTTGATAATCAAATGGTAGGATATCATTGGATATGATGGAAGAACTATTATGATCTTGGAATGCAATGGAATCATGAGATGGTATGGATTCATTAGATGAGGTGAAAGGAGGACTTGGAAGGATACTTTTCACTTGAGATGGAAGGGGATCATCTTTGATTAAACAAAATGAAATGAGGGGATCATCATGAGATTCTTGAGAGATGGGATCTTGGTCAAAGATTTGAAAGGGTTATGGAATTTTGGTATCATAGGATGGAGTGGAAAGAATACTTTGATCTTTATGTGTAGGGGAGTCTATGCTAGCATGCTTTGGACTAAGAGATTGAAATGAATCATTGGATGTAGATGGTATGATGGGAGAGAAGGGTTGGATAGATTCATTGATTTGGGTGAAAGACTCATGAGGTTTATTTTGACTTATGGGGGATGAAGATAGATGCATGACATGGTAGGATTGCTTAATATTATTTGTGTTTGAGGACTTAGATTTGGGATTCTCATTTAACCTTTGTTAAAATTCAAAAACATTGAACTTGGATGATGTAGTTTTTTGTGGCGAGAAAGGATTTTCATGGGATGATTACATCACTTCATTCAAATGTTGGGATTCTAGTTTTTTGTTAAGCTCTTGCAAACGATGGCCAAAATATTCAATCCTTTGGTTTTGTTCATAGGTCGGAGATGAATATGGAGGATAATGGTTAGACATGTTTGGTTGATGGTTTTGGGGATGTTTTGAGGATTTTGTAGGATGATTAAGTGTTTTTTTTGGTTGAGATTTGCTTTAAACACACATGCAAGACATAAGAAGACATAATGTTTCTCAATTTATTTTTGAAAAGGTTAGATTTTAAGATGAAAATAATCGTGCACAATCCTACGGTTAGCAAGGAATATATTCACTAGATTCCCACTTGGATTAACCAACCATTCTTACTCTTAGTAGATGACTTAGAACCTTGGCCACACTAGCTTCCGTCCATGACACTCACTTCTCCAGATCAACCAAGCTTCAATTTCTCATGAATCTCCCATGAAAAACTCTTCATCTCTACTAAGAACTACGAGTATGTGGGATGGCTTCAGAGGTTTGACCTCTTGTGCTAGCAAATAGAAGGATTTTAGCTTGTAAAACAAGAGGCGTCTAGTAAGGGAATTTGTGAACAAATATCCCATTTGTAATAGCCTGATAACTAAGAGGCCCACTCCCACTCTCATCACCAGCAAGTCTCAACAGACCAAGGGTCTCATGGCTTGGCTTCGAGAATGATGCTAGCCACTCCTTCTGGTACAAATTTCATTCTTTCCCCTTTGATATAGCCCATCAGAAAACATGCTCAAGGTCAAACCCTAAGGTGATGAAATCCCCAAGGAAGCCTCTCCTAAAAAAAAGAGACCAATGTGTATTTATCATCATCCAGGATTGCACAAGTGCACAAGGGAAGAGGATACATACACACTAGATCAGGTAACACAGAATGTCCAAGCGCACCAAACATGGTAGACAAGATTATTTTTAAGCACCAATTGAAATGTTATCTAATCTAAAAAGATAATCGATTTCAAAATCAAGTCTTCGATGAACATCTTGCACTAAATATCATTAGTAGTTTCTAACTTTCATTCTTTGGAAAAATTGTGTTTATGTTTTCACTTTTCAAATCTCTGACATGTGAACCTGCAATGAGAAAATCAATGATTAGCCATAGAATCAACAATTAAGCTATGAAGGAAACAAAAAAATACATAAATCTAAATTAGAAAAAAAAAAACTAATATAAAATTATAGGCTAATCTAAAATTAAAAACTAATCTAAGTTAATCTAAATAAAAAAACCGAATCTAAAATTAAAAATTAATCTAAATTAAAATTTAATCTAAAAAACTAAATCTAAATTAATATTTAAATCTAAAAAATAAAATCTAAACTAAAAAAAATTTAAATCTACATTCTAAATTAAGTCTAAATTAGAAATCAAATCTAAATTAGAAAAAACTAAATCTAAATTAGAAGTTATATCTAAATTAAATGCTAAAAACTAAATTTAAAAGAAAATTAAAACTAATTAAAAGCTAAATCTAATTTAAAGACTAAAAGCTAAATTAAAATTATAAGTTAAAATCTGAATTAAAATCTACGAATTTAAATTAAAAGTTAAAAGTTAAATCTAACTTAAAAACTTAAATCTAAATGAGATTAAGACATCTAACTCTAACTAAAATTAGAAAAATAAAAAATCTATATTATAAAATATAAATTTAATCTAGCAAACTTAACCAAAACTAAATTAATTTAAAATAAAATAAATCTAATCTAATTTAAAAATAAATCAAATCTAATTTAAAATTAAATCTAATCTAATCTGAAATTAAATCTACCAAAGTTGATCTAAATTTAAATTTAACTTAGAAAATGAAATCCAAACATCAGTGTATCATGAAGTCAAATAGTGTCAATATTATGAAGCCGAACCATCATTTAAGAGCAGTACATTCAGTGCCCTCAATACTGCAAAAGCCAAAATGTATTTTTGATAAGATTTAAGCAATGTCATAATGAATCAATGCACTTCGAGTGAATCTAAACACTGCAAGTTTTGCTGAATTGGGAGGGGTGCAATAAAAGCAACGGTGGAAATTGTAGAGTGGTGTTACTCATTACACAAAGATTCAAATAAAAGATTTGTGCTACAAACTCATAAATCGCTGAAAATGGAATCATGCAAGTGATAAATTTTTAAATTATGCGAGTGATTTTTTTTTGTTTGAACAAAAGTTTTTATTACATTTTAAAATGCTTTGACAATGTAAATCGATGCAAAAAAATTGATATCTGATTTTTCCTTTCAACTACAAAATGAGACAATGTATATCATATCAGATTTTGAGTTGTTGATCTTGAAAAACGTATATCATATTCAGATGTGAAGAAATCGATGCTCTGCAAAATGTAGATCATATCAAATGCAAACAAATTGATGAAAAATTTAGATCATATCAAATGCAAAGTTTTTTTTTTTTGCAAATTAGTGTGCATGCATAATGTGAAAATATTCATCTAGGCTTTCACGTCGGATTCACCATTTTGTAGATGCTGAAAAGTAAAAATTGATCTTCAACTATAAACTCAAATAAAAATTTCAGCATAACTCCAATGAAACATTTCTAAATAAATGCAAATGAAATAAACATAAAACTAAAATATGAAAAATCAAAACATGTGCATTTAAAGGAAATCTATTGCCATTGTCATCCTATCATCAAGATCTTGTTTTCAAGCATTTTTCATGCTCTCAGATTTTGCACAAGCACAAATGCTACAAGAGGCTATGATGAATGGATTCGAACGATTGAAAAAGTCCCCAAAAAGTGAGAAAGAGGAGGTTTTTATAGATGATTGCATAATGTGAAAATGAGAAATGAGAAATGATTGGAGTGATTTATGCCATGATTCATGTTTGGAAGCTCAAATTGTGCAATTTTGAGCTAATTTCATGGAAGTTTATTTATGAATTTTAAATTATGTAATGAAATATATGAATACATTTTAATGATTAATGAAAATGAATAATCATGCAAATGGTCAAAGTGAAATGATTTATGTAAATGGATGAATTAATGGATGTATAAAAGATATTAATATGAAAATTATGATGAATGGATATATTTAATGTACAAGTATAATTATTATGAATGTATAATGGATGTATTTAAGCGATTATAGATTGATGATTAATGAAATGGATGAATAAATGATTTATGAATATATTGATGAGTAATGAAACAATAAATATTTATGAAATGGGATAATGAAATATGCAAATAGATAAATAATGGATAAATGACTAAATGATTATGTAAATGGATTATGGTTATGAATAAATGCTTATAAATGATTATAATATTTTAATGGTTTTATGGAGATATGATTATGCAGATGATCAATTAAAATATGCAATTGATAAAAATGATTAAGAGGAAATTCTTATGTGTCTATAGTAAGAGTATATAAATTTGAGAGATTGAGTGATATTTTTTTATAATGGGAAGAAAAGAGTTTTAGATATGAGTGATTCTAGGGTTGAAGATCTAATTGGATTAGATTCAAGGTAGTTACACCTACTTAAGTATGTAGCAAATGATAAAATACTCAATATGACTACTAAATGGAAAAATTTCATTGAAAATTAGCACACCACATGGATATATGTGTTAATGTAGCATCCATATGGTTCCATCTTTAAAAATACCAAATACTAGGAAACTATAAACTTAACACACCGGAAATATTTATTTTCATAAAAATGACCACAAGAGGCAACACATTAGCATCAATTGGTATAAAAAATGATGTCCAAAGCTAAATGAGCATAAAATATGCTAGGGGAGGCCTACACTAAAGTTTCCAAAAACATACTATAGAATTTCAAGGGTATACAAATTTTGAGATTACAACATTAGAGAGGATAAAGAACAATAATAATACACATTACATTTTTTTTAAGTATGGTAATAGAAAAATAAAAACACTTATATTTGATGAACTCAGTTCATATATCTTTGTCTATAAAATAAAATTATGCAATTGATTCAAAAAATTATTCCCCAACCTTAAAATTATAAAAACCCATAAAATATTTTTGAAATATATTCCAAATGAATTTTGAAACCCTTCGTTTAGTTTTTAATTTTGAAGCTTACTAATCCCATACCATTACATGTTTTTTTCACGACCTATTTGTGTGTTGTGCGATGATATTAATAATGGTAGCCAAACAACAAATGTAGACCTCAACAATAAAAACCGAACCCTAAATGTGGATCTCAACACAAGACAAAGGGGAAATGAAGACACCAAAACTTGTTTACCTCAAAATTTATTGATATCTTTCAAAACATTAAAATATAACACAATACATATATAATGATTCTAGCAATAAAAATGTCACTCATGTGAATATCTCACTACTGAAAGGGATGCTAATAGTTATGGAATCACTATTTTATAATAAATAGGCCACATGAATGTTTGTTTATAATAGATAATACTGAAGATGTGAAATTACGTTTGAAGAAAAACAACATAAGATAATCCAAACAATCAAATGTATAACTCAAATAATCTCCATTCTCCTAATTCCAGCTGAAATAGAATGCATGCTAATTCTAATTGATTTTTTCTATATTATGATAAAATGTGGATTGCTCACTAAACCAACATAACCTTGGTATAATTGCAATAATGAGATGGAAAAGTAATAGCATAAGGTTAACATTAATAGACTTGATTGATGAGGAAGACTGATGGCCTCTAATTATAAAATTCTCAAGTTGAAAAATCAAAGGTTAGGGGAAATTGGTGATTGATGGCTAAGATTGAATGAGGATTAAGGTTAGACTCAAAGATGTTATGCAACAAGAGTTAAATGAGGCATAAAGATTAGGTTTAGGGAATCTTCTTTATGTGAGTGTCTAGGATTGAGAAGTGTGATATGAAATGAATGAATGAGATGGATAGTTAGTTTGACATTTTAGAATCTGTCTAGGTTCAATTAATCTAGACAAGGAGTTAGTTTGACATGTGAAAGAAATACTTGTTATATGATGATGATTTTAGATTGTGATCCACGTGAACATGTTTAAGGGCTAGGATTAAATGATCAAGGATAAAGGTGAATGCAAACTTAAATAATAATGGGATCAAGTGAAAGGTGAAATAATTACATAAATAAATAATAAATATTTATTTAATTAAATACTACAATAAAATAGGGAAAAATATAAAATTAATTAAATAAATAATAAATATTTATTTAATTAATAGCTTAAGATAAGATTAGATGTGGTTGGCTAAGATCGAATTTTAGATTTCTACAAATACATCTATTATAAAACCTTTATTTTAATGACGTAATAAGATATAAAGACATATTTGACGATATTCTTTAAGATGAAGGGAGCTTAACTTTTACTGTTAGCAGCAAGGGAGGGCATCTGTGCAATAAAATAATACCCAAATATCTTCCTACCAAAGGACATGTTACTTTAGGCTAAACACAATATACTTTCTTATTCAAAATAAATTAATTATGTGTCGATCATAGATATATTTCAACCAAAGAAAAAATGCCTCCACTAGACTACTTTAGCAAGGTTGGAAAAGAGGAGGTTTTTGTTGAATGGGCGAGTGGCATATTCAGGAAAAAATATAAATACTTAGAATGTGTGAGTGTGAGATGTAGAACATGGATAGAGGCATCTTTTAAATGCGAGCAATATAGCGTCCTATCCATTCTACGGATCCTCTCGACATTGCAAGGGGCATTTGCACAATAAATTATCACTCTTTTTGCACCAGATGTTTTCTAGAAATGTGAATTTAACCATTCAAAGCATAAAGATAACTTCAATAGGTGGCATATAACATTTCCTTGAAATGTATAGCAACAATGTGGCATCGTTATAGGCTTCCAACATCCTCACATATGGTTATCTTATGGGGCTTCCTCAGGTGAACATATCCTTTTTAAAGCCAAGAATTTGAAATATTAAGAAATGTAGTGAAAACAAATATCTAAGAATTTGAAATATTAAGAAATGTACTGAAGAAAAATAATAAGTAGATGAAATTTGTTCAAATTTTATAAGATTAATGTAATAATTTGGTGTGAAAATATGGTTTTGTAAATTATTGATTAAAATGACGAGTCAATTAAAATAACTATTTTAGAATAGTGTTATAACATGAAAATGAGTGATTTTGATAGGTATGATTATTTTTTGATAAAAGGGTAAAACAGGTTTTACAGGGACCTGAAACCACAAAATTTACAAAATAGAGAAAATACCACCAAGGGTCCACCAAAAAACAACAGCTGCCCAAAAAAAACCAGCAGCAAGTAGGCAAAAAAGACCAGGAGGGTCAGAAAGGAAAGGACAACAGAAAAAGAAACACATAATTACTTTAGAGACCTAAGGACAGTATCTCTCTCTACCTCCAAAACCTGCATATCAGTAACCCCCTTCTTGAAGGTTTGAACCATTTTCGAGGTTAAAGGGGCATTTCGCTTCAAATTGGTGCAGGTTCTTCTAGAAATGCCTCCATCAGTTTCCTAGCTTTTATCTTCAGTGTCTTCTAGATCAACCACCAAGGATCCCTGCTGGGCTTTGTCAAGCTTTTCAATCATTGCATTGATTATTATAGCATTGTGTCTTGCTATTCAGTTGTTATGTTCTGCAATGGTTCTGATGTTAATCCTTAGGCCCTCAACATCATTATCAGTGATCCTGTTACTGTGCACCACATCTTTCTTGCCCAACTCCACCATCTTGACACCCATTTCCTCAATCTTGCTTTGTGGGGCCAAATTTTTAATTTTAAGCTTATTGATTTAGGAGAAGGTCCATTCCAGAAGTTTAGAATGGGACTCGAAGTTGGTTTTAGCCAGGTACAGAAAATCAAGGGAAGGCTCTTTACTAGTGTTAACAGGGGAATTGTCGACATTCTGAATGTCCGAAATAGGGCCCACACAGCGCTCAAAAGAGTTGGTATCAGCTTCCTCTGGCTCGGAGGACTCTTCAGTATAAGAGACAAGGCTTTTAGCCTGAGAGGTTTTTCCAGCAGGGTTGAACTTAGGAGGAGGACAGTTGGGCTCAAGTGCAACCTAGATTTTACTCGAAACCTTGGAAGGGATAGCATGCAAACTAGGGGCTTTTGGGCCAGGGCTAGGGTTAGGAAAATAATCCAAGCCACTGGGCTCAGTATCATCACTATCAACATCAGGGTTGGCTTCCGAGGTTGCAGGGGCATGCTCATGCAGATATTCAACAATAAGCCTAATTAACCCACTATGAAGGATAGGAAATCTTTTGGAATTCTTTTTATTGTCCTCCAAACTTTTCTTCAGAGAGCATAAGAGATAATAAGGGATAGAAACCCTTACCTTGTGGCGGAAATGGTTGAGGAGGGCGAAGTGGTACCCGTAGACTTTAGTGAAATTTCCATCCACTATGATATACTCCATGATGGCCTGAAGGATCTTTCTCCAAATAGATTTTATGGAGTCAACATCAAAATAACTGTTTGCAACCTTGACCAAGTTTTGTTTTTCCTTGTCATTTTTGGGGAATTTGATAACAACTTCATCAGAGTAAGCCCTATCCTTGAAAAACTTCTTCCCATCAGTGGGTAATCCCGTAAGTTTGGCAATTAAATCTTCGTTGAGGTCCACATTCCTGCCGAACAGAGTCAGGTTGCCATCATGCCAATTTTTGGAAAAAAGATTCGTAGCCTCCAGATCAAAACCATGAAGCTTCTCCAAAAAAGGGAAGAGACCTCCACTTTTTATCTTGTTCCAAGCCTTAGCATTTTTCATATGGATTTCATAGTTGTCTGACTTAGTTTGCTTTCTGTCCCCACCCATCTCAGCCAACACAGTGAGGAAGAAACAAACACAATCCTTTCTAAAATTGGCCCCGCCAAATCTAAGCACCCACAAAGCGTGCGAAGTAAACTTGCAAATTACTCCACAGAGCTCGGTCCTATACAATCTAATGATTATGATGTGATAGATCCAACCTGTCCTCATTAAAGGGATAACACGATGCCTTACCATGTAGTTTATCATAATTTAATAGGGCACATACTTTAATATTAAGATCACTATTATTAAGCTAGGTACACACTTCTTTATTCTTGACTCCTTCATTAGCAAAAAAGTCCGCGATAGCATTGGCTTCTCTATAGGCGTGTGTTATTTTAACTTTTTCAAACTTGTCCAATTTCAATTTAGCTTCATCAATCCACGATTTGATGGTCCACGAGGGAGGAGACTTGCCACGGAGGTAGTCAATTATGTTTTTGGAGTCTCCTTCAATCCATAAGTTTTTAATATTGAGACTTTGGGCTAAATTTATAATATGGTAAGCACCAACCGCCTCTGCAAGGTGATTAGTTTGAGAGCCAAGAGGAGAGGTCGTCGCACCCATGAAGTTGCCATAGGAATCTCTTATAACTCCTCCATAGCCCGCCACCCCTGGATTGCCTTTAGCCGCACAATCAAAGTTAGCTTTGATCCACCCATTAGGCGGAAAAGTCTAGCAGACTCCCTCTCTATCCTTTTTAGCCTTAAAAGTAAAGCTACCCATAATGGGGATTATGTTCCAATCCTTAGCAACACAAAGATCATAGTTCGAAAACTCAACATTCAAGATCTTCCTATCCTTCTGAGCCATGGTACTGAAGTTTTCCGTTAGAGATCTGACTATTTTATCAAAGACATAATCCACAGAGGCTTCTTTGCCCCTAAAAATTATGTTGTTGCATTCTTTCCAGATCCCCCAGACAATATGAGGGAAAGATAGCTCCCAAAAAAATTTGAGTAAAGGATTCCTTGTCGGGGCTTTCCATTGAGAAAAGAGTTCTTCAATGAGCATTAAGAAGACCCAAGAGAGGTTCCATAATCTGTTAAAATTTTCCCAGAGAGAAGTAGCAAAAGAGTAGTGAAGGAATAAATGATTAACAGATTCAACATCCATCTTACAAAGACAACATCTATTAGGGATTTGAAATCCCCATTTACACAAATTGTCAATCGTGAGCGACTTATTTTGAAGCAAGATCCAAAAGAAGATGTTAATTTTAGGAATCAGATTATTGCTCCAAGCTTTAGACCAAAAGGGAGGATGATCTAGAGAAGAAGTGAGCTTAGAAAAAGCAAAAGATACAGAAAAATTACCAGAGGGATCATCAATCCAAACTGCACAGTCCTCCAGCTGCTCCAAGCTAGGTCTAACAACCAACAACGTACTCTGGATGGGGGCCAAAACCTGACTAACACTGCTTAAGTCCACCCAATTACCATTCACCGTGTAATCTTTCACATAAGTACCAAATCTAACCTTGCAATTCTCAGCCCAATCTCTGAAAGGATTAATATTTATCAGATGTTCCTTAAAAAGTCATCTGTCTTCCCAAAATATAGTACTATTCCCATTTTCCACTTACCAACCAATGCCTTCCTCCACAATATTTTTTCCAATGATTAAATTGTTCCAGCATATAGATCCTTTGGGAAGAAGGTGGGGGTCCTTATTTATGATGGAAGAACAATTGTTATCAAGGTATTTGCTAGCCATAATATCAATCCACTCCCCAGAGAAGGAGAAAATTCTCCAAATTTGCTTGGCCAAGAGGATTTTATTAATAGATTTGATTCTTCTTAACCCAAGACCACCACTCTTTTTAGGTCTATAGACTAGTTTCCAGTCAATTAAGGGAATTATTTTATTTTCCTCAACACCCGACCATAGAAATCTTTTTTGAATTTTTTCTATTGTATCAGCATATTTAGTAGGGATCTTAAAGAGGCTCAGGGCATAGATAGGAAGATTTTGAAGGGAGGCTTTGAGGAGCTGAAGCTTACCAGCTTGGCTAAGCAGAGCACCTTTCCAACCTGCAAGCTTTTTACTAAATCTATCTACCAACAAAATCCAGAAAGCATCAGGAGGTTTCAAACTTAAAGGAAGACCCAAGTAGGTGGTAGGAAGGGATCCCACCTTATAGTCCAGGATTCTGGCAATTTTGATCTGTCGATGAGCCAAAGTATTGAAAAAGAACAATGAGTTTTTTTTATTGTTGATCAGCTGACCTAAAGCTCTCCCATATTTGCCAAGCAACTGTTTAATAGATTTAGCTTTAGACACAAAAGCTTGACCCATGAGCATAGTATCATCAATGAATTGTTGATGAGAACACACCAAGTTGCCCGAGGACGGTCTGAGCCCGACGATAACTTTAAAGTCAATCAGTTTTTTTAGGTTCCTGCCTAAGCTTTTGGCCATAATAGTGAATAAAATAGGAGAAATAGGATCACCCTGCCTGAGACCTCTGGAGCTCTGAAAAAAGGAAGTCGAGGAACCATTGACCATAACCGATATGGAAGTTGTGGACACAAGTTGTTCCACCATTTGGACCACCATATTATTAAAACCGAAGGCTTTCAGGATTTTAAATAAGAAAACCCAGTCAACTCTGTCATAAGAAGCAAAGAGATTAGGAATACTAAAGAAGTATTTTTTTGTGATGGATTACTTTATGGAAATAATCTAGGGGTCATGCATTTTTATGAATGTTCTAGGTACACAATTTTGAAGATTTTGACACATAATTCAATAGATAATAGCTAGTTAAAATTCAAGTCATCTTAATACTAGGTTTAATTTTAAATTTGAAACAATGTGAATTAATCTAACATGTGCAAATTTGAAATAGATTAAAACAACATAATACCAACTTTAAAGTATTTATTTGGTTCCACGAAAGAATGTAGGGAGAAAACATTGCAAATATTCGCAAATCGTAATTTTTGGTTTCCTTCAACTGTACGCGAAAGAGAAGCAGCCTCCATGGATTTCAAGGGAATCACAGATATAAAGCAGAAGCGCCCCCTTGAATGAAGAGGGGACGCGGAGAGTGGAACATGCAAAAGTAGTATTCCCTTATATCTCATGGCTTTCGGTAATATCATTGAATTGAGTACAGATGTATAGCTCACACTCTCCACACATTCGATCCGGATTTTTACATTGAATATGCCACTCGCCCAGCCAATATTAGCAGCTGCCTCTCTTCCAAACACTGGTCAAGGCAGCTTCGGCGCATTTAGGAAAGAGAGAGTGAAGAGCAGTGGCAGGCATTTCTTCTTTGGCAGGAAAATATTCGCAGAGGCATTTCTGAAACACATATCCTGCCAAAGGAGAATTGCTCTGCTACTGCTCTTCCACAAGTCTCAGCCAAATAAATCTTCCATCTGCTAATTCTCAACAAATGTCCATACTTCTGTGCTTAAATGCTTTGGTAAACACTAATGCTTCGTCTCTTACGTTCCTTTTCAAACTACGGTTAGCATTATCAAGGCGTATATAACCAAAAAGAAAAGGATGAAATAATAAGAACGAGTTGTTAAAATTTAGATTAACATCCCGGCGTTGTTAATACATTTCAGAGATTTTCCTCTTGACGCAGGCACTTTTCTACAAATGGATAAGATTAAAAGCACAGACCCGTGATTTGCCTATCGTTATCCAACAGTTTGATATTATCTGCCATTTGCTTGTAGTGGAAATGTTGATAGGTCACCTCTTACAAGGATATTCAGTTAAATACTGATACACATCGCAATTTGGTATTTTATATTTTCTTGTACTTCCAGGGCATGTTTATTATATGCGTTGCAGATGACTTCATAATGCGATGACAGTTTTACAGTCAAAACCTTTGTAAAAGAGATTTATACTCTGCATTCTCCGCAACTCGATCACAAGTTTTCACTTAGTTTATAAGTGAGCGATTAAACAATAATGACTTATTTCTTCTACTTTTTACAGTGACTGATTGATAGTTTAGTTTGTAAGTGTAATTAAAGTGATTAAAGAATTTGTAATTGCGTTTTATTTCTTTAATAAACTTTAGAAAATTATTCCAATCAAAAGACGCCAGAGGCCATATAGAAAAAGTCAGAAAAGCCTGGAGAAGACTGAACAAAACAGCGAAGGAAATTGAGAATGGGTAGAATCAAAAGTATGGAAGAATATATCGAGGAAAAGGTGAGTCACTCTTTTTTTTTAATATGCCTATTTACTTATTTAATTGTATTTTATTGTTACATATAGTTTTAATTTAACGAATTGTAATTATCACTTAATTATTATGATAGGTGTTAAATGTAATTCTGTCAATTTGAAAAGTGGCCGAGTTCTTGAACTATAGAGAACATGTTGGATAAGATAAGGAATATCTTAAGTTCACATGTGCATATTACTAGAAATTGATAAGATCACAATTGAATTGTTCTAGTTGAAATAGAAACTTTCCAATTTTGATCTTCTTAATTTTGACATTGGGATTTCAATGAAAATTTAGTGCCACTTTTAGCCCATGATTTTCTCTCATGATTTTAGAGACCATTGTGATTTTCTATTTCTAGATCTTCCCTATATATCTCACTTCATAGTTTATAGATGTATGTTTTTTTATGATCATATGATTTTAGAGAGGGTTATATTGTAGAAATTTCTCCAAACTTGTATCACTTTTCTCTTGTGAAGGCTTGAGTGTGTTAATGCATTGTAAATGCATTGTTTTTAGTTTTGGACATTGGGTTTTTCTCAAAAAGGTTTTCTCATAGTGAATATTGTATCATTATGGTGATTTTTTTGTATATACATTTTTTATTTTCTAAAATTATTAGATTTTGCATGCATGTCTCTCCTATTTATTTAGTGTATGAATATTTCATTCTACTAGACACCCTTAATTTAGCTTTAGAGCTTGATTAAATATACTTTATACGTGATAGCGAAACTATTCTTTGAACTAATCATGGGTTGAGTCAAGGTTACGTGCACAAGATCTTTCTTTTAGAAAAAAATGGAAAGTACATCATAGATGGAGATGGATCAATTTAATGGTACAAACTTTGAGCTATTGGATCTGAAAATGAAGGATTTTTTGATAAATAGGGATCTATGAAAAGTAGTTTCAAGAAGTAAACCACTAGGTATAAAAGGATGAAGAGTAGGCTATGTTAGATCAAAAATCTAGAGGCCATATTCCAATTTTTTTTGAAAGATTTAATGTTCCTAAATTCTATAGAGGAATCATTTACCAAATCTTTTATGGAAAATTTAGGAAATTTGTACCAATTCAAACCATTAGCAAACAATATTTTCTATGAAAATTATGTTGCTTGAGGATGGGTGATGGAGATTTAGTTGTTGGGAACTTGAATGCATATAAAAATTTATTGTAAACTAATTGCAATTTGTAAGCGTAGAGATGGATGCATGGTGCTCTTATGTTTTTCTCTATACTCACGGGATAGTCTAGTGATAATAATTAGAAATAATACATCAAAGTTTATATTTGATGATGGAGTGACTTTTATTCTCATAAAGAAGAAGTGATGGAAGAATTTTAAATTAACTAGGGAAGCATTAATAGCTCATTAGTGGTCAAAGGAATAAGATAAGGAAAATGATAAGGTTAGATTTAAGTCTCCTGGTTAATCCAAGGTAATATAATTGAAGTATTGTATGAACAACCATATAGAGAAGGATTGCAAGGAGAAGAAGAAACAATAGAATCAATCTAATGATAATTTAGATTCTAAAGCATATTACGAGGAATTAGATGTATCTCTTGTAGCCCTTTTTTTTCAGGCATATGAGCATACATCAATGATAAAGCATGGTTCCTCTTTACACATGAATCCCTACATTGGGATGTTTGATGGTGGAAATTTTATCTCAAGTGCAACTCTTTTTTGAGTATTGTTGAGAATAGTCATGTCAGGATTAAATTCCCTAATGGGAGGATCAAAGGTATCTCAAGAGTTATACACATCCTAGGTTTGGCGTGAAATGTATTGTTTGAAGCATGATGAATGATGTATGCATGCAACTAGTCTTTAGTAATGGGTGTAGCATGGTTCTTTGAGTCATGGTGCTGGCAAAGGGAGTTTAGATTTGAACCTTGTTTTTCTTGATGTTAGCACCTACATTTACTATAATAATTCAATGGTACCACCAACATTTACACACACAGGATCAACACTTGAAGAAAGAGATTAGTTGCACTTGGGGTTGTTTCAAATACATAAATCATAAATAAATTTCTAGAAAGGGAAAGGATAATTTTTTGCATAGATGGTTGTTGTTGTGCCTGATACAACCACTAGAGTTAATGAATCCATGTGAGGTAGTTAAACCATGTTATGAACCCAAGTGCTGTATTGCACATCACAAGGAGACCAAGGGCACACACCTTGCAACAATCCCCCTCCAATGAAAGCAAGGGGTTCGAACCGATGACCCAGGTTTTGATACCAATTATTACATAGATGGTTGTTGATGCACCAAAAGATCAACTTGCTAATGCCCAATATAACTGCTATAGCTAATGAATCCATGGGAGGTGGTTAAGCCATGTCATGAACCCAAGTTTTGCAGTGCATGTAACACAAGGAAACTAAGGGAGAACACCTTGCAACATAATGTGTGTTCCCAAATATTTTTCTCACCTCAAAATTCAAGCTAGAAACTAAGAAGATTATGTTCTACCATGAGTGCATGGGCTACATTTATAAGAAGGGTCCTAGGACCTTAAAATATAAAAATCTTGAGGAGGAGTTAATTAAATTTTTCTCTTGACTTTGAATTTTATAAATACTATATTTATCAATAATAGAATCACGTTCAATTTCATTCAAGCTTACATAAGTATTTTGGTGTTTTAATTCTTTTTGATAGTGACATATATGGTCCTTAGATGTTCCTTCATTAGTAAATTCTATTTATTGTATTTATTTTATTAATCATTTCTCTATGAGGACTCGAGTATATTTTATAGGCATATATTTGAGGTATTTAGTTAATTCAAATATTTTAAGTCTCTTGTGAGAAATTAGAAAAGTAGAAGGCTAAGGTTGTTGAGAATAATTAATGGTAGAGATTATTATTCAAATTATTTTGACATATTTTGTAAAGAGAATGATATTTTATCACATAAGACAACTCCATATAGTCCTTAACAAAATAGACTTACAAAATGCATAAAAATTTTGTTGATAGAGAGGTTGAGGAGTATGATTTGTAGGACATGTCTAGAAAAACAATGTATGCAAAGGTAGTCAACACTAAATTTTATTTAATTAATAGGTTCCATTCATTAGTAGTTTTGTATAAAATCATCTTTTGAAGGTTTTATTAGGTAGTAAGCTCCCACTTAATAATATTTTGAGTATTTTATTTTGAGGCATAATATGGTCATGTGCCCAAGAATAAGAGGTCAAAGATGGATTATAAGGTAGTAAAATATTTCTTGGTTGCTTATGGTTATGACATGAAAAGATATAAATTGTCTGATATTATGATAGGAAACACATTATATAGTTAAATTGTGATCTTTAGAGAGGTTTTATCTTCTTCCGTAATTGATCAATTGGATGGGATTACAAAGTCTACATATCTATAACTAAAGACTAGGATAGGCCCACCAAAGGTTGGATCAAAGATTGAAGTTGGATCTAATTAGGAGGATATATAGAGAGATCAAAGAGTTTAGAAGATGAACTTCCACCTTAACCTTTTAGGAGATGCACTAGATAGATAGAAAAAAAAAGAGGTAGATTTTTCCTAATTTTACATGCATTTTTCTTTTATTATAAATACCGATGAGCCTTCAACTATGACTCAAGAAATATTGGTGGATGATAGAGAGTCTTGGAAGTTAAACATAGATAATGAGATGGTTTATTAAGAAATAATGACACTTGGGACCTAGTCTACTTTTCCAAATGGTTGGAAACCTATTTATTACAAATGGGTTTTCAAAAATAAATTTAGTTAAAATGGTGGTGTTGAAAATTAGAAGGCAATATTAGTTGTAAAGGGATATTACCAACTCAAGTGAATTGTTTATAATGAGATTTATCTATTTTCCATCCATTGGGGCACTTTCTATACTGAATTCATGCTAATTGGGATAAAAATGCAAGGCCCACCTACCATAGAGTAATGATATTCATCTTCAATAATATGTTATATAAAATCCTAAAAGTTTATGAAAATGATATCTTAGCTAAGTCAAAAATAATTGAAGAGAATTCACATATTCTTAAGAATTTGTTTTGATGCTTAGGTGAGTACAAGTTGTGGCTCAATCAGGTAATAAGTTTATCTTTGGGGCCACATCTATAAAAATTTTAGAATTCATTATCTGTAGATGAAGCATAACAGTTGACCCAACTAAAGTCACTCACATTTTAAAGATGCCACCATTACAAAATTTTACACAATTGCATAGTCTTCAAAGAAAAATTTAGCCCATCAAAAATATTCATTTAACAATTAGCAAACAAGTATTGACCATTTCCTCATCTCTTAAAGGAAAGTAGCATTTTCATTAATATAATTCTTGTCAATAATATTTTGACAATATAAAAGAATATATTGCATCACATTATTTTCTCATGACATCCATTCAAGGGAAAAAATTACTACAATAAATTTTAGCTATATCCATCACCTTGGGGGAACTCCTTTCCCACCATGACAATGAAGGTTGAGAAAGTTCCATTTATTATTCTCTAGGAGATGAATGAGTTATAAGATTAAATATGCATCAATAGAACATCTAATTTTAGCTATTATTTTAACTTCCCAAAAAATTGAACATTATATGATGATTCATAAAATCAAGCTCATCTCAAAAAATGACCCACTAAAATATTTTCTATCCAAAGCATCTCTCATAAATTGTATAAAAAAATGGGTCATTTTTTCTTAGTGAAGTAGACAAAAAGTATGTGGATATAAGAGAATTATAAAGATAGGTCATGAAAAATCAACTAGAAAAAGAACCATTAATATCTAATCATCCCTTACTCAAAAACTTTATTGATGAGTTTATCTTCACTTTTGATGATTTAGTATTCCTAAAATTATGCATGTATGGATCATATAAAAGTAAAGGGCAAAGTGTAGAAATCATTTTCATCACCCCTCAAGATGATTTCATTCCTAAAGAATTTAGATTAGGATTTCCATGCACATGTAATATAGCATAATATGAGGCTCTAATCAAAGGTATTTTAATAGTAATACAATAGAAAATCTAACATTTTCTATTTTATGGATATTCATAACTTATTATCAACCAAGTTAATATTGAATATCAAACCAAAGAAGAGAAGATAATTGCATATATTTATAGTTGGTGGATTGTTTGAAAAACTATTTCATCTTCATTTAGTTTAAACACGTTCCTAGATTCAATAACAAAGGAGTAGATTCCATCACCACAATTGTGTCCCTTTTGGATATGTCATAGAATAATTAGTGTTATGAATTGTTAATAGAGAACCCTTTGGAGGCTCTTGTGATTCTTCATGATTTTGAAAGAGGTCACAATGTGGGATGGAAAATGATTATTTGTCAACTAGATTCCTAGATTGTGGTGGATATGCTAAATAATCAAAGATAGGATGGTGCTCATTGGTAGCTAGCTATTGTGGTCAAAAAAATTGTGAATATGTGTAGTTCCTTGGAATTTGTTTCTTTTTTTCATATTCCAAGAGAATTTAATAGATTGGATGATCTTCCAGGGAACTAGGCCTTTGAGCATTTGGAGGGGTGGTCCATGTTGGTGACTAGGGAATTTTGTCCTCAGATTGTTCTTCGGCCCTCAAAAAGTTAATCATGGAGGATAAGAATAATTTAACTGGTTCATTGGTTGGGTTCCTTTGGGGAATTTTTTTGTTGTCTGGGTGTTGGTCTCTTAGTGTTCATGTGGCCTTTTGCTTTGTAAATTTTCTTTGATTTCAATAAATTTCTACCCCTTCTTTCGAAAAGAAAATTTAAAGAACATGTAGCTAGCCTTAGTATAAAGTATAATTATTATAACTAAAAAAAAAGATTTGACCTAGAGAAACACTGAAAAAAAAAATGAAATGATTCCAAAGAGAATAAATTCCTCATCTCCACTATAAAATAATAAAGTAAAATAATCAAGCCTAAAAAGAATCAACCAAGCTATACAAGAAGTTTGAAGAGTTGATACAATCTACAAAGGTCATGTATAGTTTCAAAACCATACTCAAGCATGATAATGACTAATAAAATGCTTCCTCCAAAAGGTAAATATGAATGTGAAACTATGTTCCCTATTAAATATTACTTGATGTAGCCTCCTTCATGTTCCCCAAGAATATGTAGATACAAAATAAAAGGAAATATGCAATAATTTCTAATTGATCCAATGAGGAGAATATAACAAGCTCTTTTATCAAATTAAACTTTAATAAAGACATGAAATATGGAGGGAACTAAGAAACATATAGGAATAGAATAGAAAGAATAAAATTAGAAAAAAATAGATAGACCATAAAGTGAAATAAATATAACCTAGGAAAATGCTTGCAAGGAAAAGCCCAACCTCCAAAGCACTAAATCCAATATATTATTAACTAAAAAATAGTTATTATACGATTGCACTATTTGTGCTTAATAGGGTATCCACATTCACAAATAATAGATCTTCTATTTGAAATCACATGATCAGGACCATCTTAACATAGCCATTTACCTTAATAAATATTAATAATTGTTGTAAATTCTTTTCTAATTATAAGTAGATTTTCTAATAATGGTTTACAAAAAAATTAAAAACATGATATTAAGGAGATTTATACCAAAATGATACAAACTTATTAATTGGTAGAATCTTTTAAAAAATTAAATCTAAAAATATAAAAATTTAAAAATTGCTCTTGCTTTATTTAAAATAGATATTATTTCCATAATCATGCATTGAATATCTTATTATTATAATAGTCTAGAAGGCTATGCATGTAGATATAACTTGAAAAAATAAATCTAGCCATACATTTCACATATGTATCTCAAAAAGATTATTCTAATATACTGTAAGTTTTGAAAAAAGTACTTTTCAATTATATTTTATGGCAATCCATACCTTTTTCAAAGATATGATTTTGTTACATAGTGAAATTTATTTAAGGTTTTTGGAATATATCTTTAAACTATTTGATTGCAAATTTGGTTAAAAGTGTTTATAGATTTTTCAAAAAAAAATTGTACTCCACATTAACTGATGACACAAATCTCAAAATACATTTTGTTAAGTTTTTTTTTTATTTTAAATTACACCAAAAATACCATTATTTCATACATTCAACAATAACTATATTTTATATGAAAAAGTTTAATAAAACTATCTTGTTTAAAAGTCTTAAAATATCTTAAAATTGAAGGGCTTTGGTAGAGGAGCATACAGAAACTGGATTTATTCAACATTGAACTAAACCCAAATACAAAGAGCAGAAATTTAAAGCATAAAAATAAACCCACTAAAATCTTGATATTATATTAATTCATTCAAAAATATTTTTTTCATAGAATTGCCACTCTTAATTCATAATATGCTTCTACAGAGCATTACATAAACCTGTTCACCTTCTTCTCTTCTTAATTAAAACTTACCTAGCAAGCTAATAAACAACTGTAGGAATCACCAAAAAAGAGGTAAATTAAATGGAATTAATATCAGCTTTTGTAACTTCATATTCACGTCTTGAGTGAAAATATTTTAAAACAACTTACAAACAAAATCACATTAAATATTGTCCTTCATGTATTAAATGAAAAACATAGGCTAAAAAGTAATTCACGCAAAAATTGTTGCCAAAGAAATTCTTCATTGCGCAACCGCCAACAAAAGAAGAACTTTTGGGACTGTAGGAAAACCACTTCACCACACTGGAGAGAAAAGAAGGCTACAGGATTGCGGGAGATACCACACTACCACACACAACAAAAGAAGAGTGAGCGACAATGTGGGGAAAGGTAGAAGTTGCGATTTATTCCAACACTTGGACCCCTTAATCACAACTACTGCAACTTATGATACCCAAATGATCTCTTTGATAAACAAAACTATCTTTTCCACGCGCCTTTATGAAGATATCCACACACTAATCTTTATACTTGCAAAACTCTAAGAATATTTCACCATTGTTGATTAACTCTCTAATGAAATGATATCTGGTATCAATGTGTTTGCTCCTTTTGTGAAAAACTGGATTCTTTGGCAATGCTATTGCTGAGTTATTGTCACAAAATATCTTTGTTGCATCCACTTGTTCATTATTTAACTCTTTCAGGACTTTTCTCATCCATCCTTCTTGGCAAGATGCACTTGTTGCTACTACGTATTCTGCTTCTACTGATGAGAGAGTGACTATTGGCTATTTCTTTGAAGCCCATGAAACTATACCAGTGCCAAAGTGAAAAACATAACTGGATGTGAGTTTTTTGTCATCAATACTTCTAGCAAAATCACTATCAATATACCCAATCAGTTTAAACTCCTCTAAACTTGAGTACTGAATGTCATAAATCTTTGTTCCACTTATATATCTTAAAATTCTTTTTCCAGCTTTCCAATGTGTATCTTTTGGAGTCTCCATGAATTTGGAAATTAAACTTACAACATACATTATGTCTAGCCTTGTGGTTGTTGGGTACATGAGACTACCAACAAGTCTCTTATACAAAGTTGAATTCACATTTGAACCTTTGTCATCCTTACTTAATTTCAAACCTATTACTATAGGTGTGGATGCTGGTTTGCAATTCAACATATGAAATCTTTTCAAAATATCAAATGCATACTTTGTTTGTGAGATGAATATGCTATTTTCATTTTGGTTCACTTCAATGCCTAAAAAATATTTCATCTCCCAAATCTATCATTTCAAATTCTTTCTTCATGTCAGCTTTGAATAGATCAATCAAGATAAATCACTGATGAAAATCAAATCATCAACATACAAACATACAATTAAAATTTCACCTTTTTCATTTGTCTTGGTATACAATGTAGGCTCACTATTGCACCTATTGAAGCCATTTTGTAAAAGATATGTATCTATTCTATTGTACCAAGCTCTTGAGGCTTGCTTGAGACCATACAGATCTTTCTTTAGCTTGTAAACTTTGTCTTCTTGACCCAAAATCTCATACCTAGGTGGTTGTTCTGCATTAACTTCTTCTTCAAGATATCTATTTAAAAACGCCGATTTCACATCCATCTGATAAACAAACTACTTATTTTGTTCTCCTATGGCAAGAATCATTCTTATGGTGTCAAGACGTGCTATAGGTGCAAAATTTTCATTATAATCAATTCTAGGTTGTTGTGAATAACCTTTTGCCACTAGTCTTGCTTTATGTTTTTGCACATTACCATCTGCATTTAATTTGGTTTTGTAAACCCATATAACTCCTATTACATCCTTGTTTTTTGGAAGACTTACGAGCTCCCGTGTTTGATTCTTTTCAATTGCATCAATTTATTCATCCATAGCACATATACATTTGTCATCTTTAATTGCATCCTCAAAGTGAATTGGATCATCTATTTGTGAATAAAATGCCAAAAAGAGAAATCTGATCAGAATTATTTTCATTTTCATTTTTCTCATATATATCCCTTATACTTCTGATTTTATGTCTTCTAATGCTTGCCAATGTAGGATTTGATAAATCACTTGAGCTTGTTGAATATGGACTTGATAGTCTAGCACCAAAACTTCTTGATATAGATGGTGTTTGTTGTCCTCTTGTTGTTGTTCTTACATTGGATGATTTCATCAATTGTGGACCACTTGGTTGAGCTTGAATGGGTGTGGAAGGATTCATATTAGAAGGAATATTTGTTGGTATAGAAACTCCCCTTTCCTCTTGAGGTATACTTGCTGATATATTGACTATTTTTTCAACACTTCCATCCCATGCTTAATTTTCTACAAACTGTACATCTATGCTGATCATGAATTTCTTGGTTGTTGGATTATAAATTTTGTATGCCTTGGATTCATCACTATATCCAAAAAATATAGATTTTTCTCCTTTGTTATCTAACTTTCTTCTTAGTTCATCACGAACATGATCATATGCCATAGAAACAAAAACTCTCATGTGTGAAACATTATGTTTTCTTCTAGACCATGCTTCTTCAAGAACCATATTCATAACACTTTTTGTTGGACACCTATTCATTATGTATGCTGCACATGAGATGACTTCATCGCAATATTCATTTGACAAATGTTTGGCTTTCAACATGCTTCTAGCCATTTCAATGATTGTTCTATTTTTTCTTTCAACTACCCCATTTTGTTGAGGTGTGTATCTAATTTTAAACTGTTTGTAAATGCCATGATATTTGCAAAAATTTAGCAATTATTTTGAAATATATTCTCCTCCTCTATCCATTCTCAAAGCTTTGATATAATACTCACTTTTCTTTTCAACAAGAGACTTAAATTGACAGAAGAGATCAAACACTTCATTCTTATACTTTAGAAAGTAGACTCATGTTTTCCTTGAGTAATCATCAATGAAAGTCACAAAATAAAAGTTTCCACCAACTGAGGGTGTTTGCATAGGTCCACACAAATCTGAATGTACAATCTCCAAAGGGACTTTTTCTCTAGTTGACTTTCTTGCTCGAAATGATTCT
Source organism: Sequoiadendron giganteum (assembly GCA_007115665.2). NCBI lineage: Eukaryota > Viridiplantae > Streptophyta > Pinopsida > Cupressales > Cupressaceae > Sequoiadendron > Sequoiadendron giganteum. Next base: position 602,808,664 of record CM021100.1, on the reverse strand, counting down.
CTATGTTGCTTTCGTAAAATTCATCATTCACATGTACTCTTTCAGGTTTTTCTGTTAGAGTTAATCCCTTGACCATGCTTTTCCTATGAAGAAAATTTAAACCACCAAAATTAAGATGCCCAAATCTCAGGTGACATAACCAGTTTTCATCTTTTATTTCTACTTGAAAGACAATTTGCATATATGTTGTGGTTTCTTGTGCTTGAGCATAATCTATATTCAAATTTGATCGAATCTTTAGGGGAAACATTCTATTACTTGTCATTTTAACCTTAGCAATGAGCTGGTTGCTTGGATATTTATCTAAAATTGTGCATAGTCCATTTTTTAAAGTTACTCTATATCCTTTTTGAACAAGTTGCCCTATACTCATTAAATTGTGTTTTAGACTAAGCACAAAATACACATCTGAAATATACTTTTTCTCCCTCTGTTTAGTTAGAATGTTGACATTTCCTTTTTTTTTAACTGGCACTTTGTTGTCATTGCCTAGTGTGACGTCGTACTTTACATTTTCATCCAAACTAGGAAACATTTCTAAATTTCCTGTCATGTGATTACTACAGCCTGAATCTAGAAACCATACATCTTTTTCATTTTCTTGTGCAACATTATATGCCAAAAACATTGTACTCTATTCTGACTTTTGATTCTAATTCTCTTTTGTAAAATTTGCATTTTGTTTACTATAATCATACTGTTTCTTTCTACACTCATTCATGTAATGCCCAAAATTTTTATAGTAGCGACATTGGATTTGAGACTTCTCATACCTTTGACCTTGAGGCTTATTTTGAGATGAACTTGAGCCTGAGTTTTGGCTACTGCCTCTTGCACTTGAGCTTGAAGGGTTGCTTCTTCTACCTCTGTAAAAATTTCTTCCCCTTCCTCTGAAATTCGATCTTCCTCTACCTCTTCCTTGGCTGATTGAAGCTTGTTATTTGAAAGCATGCTCCAATGATGTGTTTGTTGATTTGCTTAGCCTGTGTTTCTGAGAAATGAGAGATGCAAGCAGCTCATCGACTGAAAGCTATGTGAGATCGTTTGTTTCCTCTATAGTTACAAAAATTGTCTCAAATCTTGTGGAAAAACTCTTTAGAATCTTCTCAACAACTCTAACATCTTCTAGATTCTCACCATGGGATCTAATTTGATTCACCAATCCAATGATTTGAATAAAGAAAGAATCTATTGTATCATTTTCCTTCATATAAATTGTTTCAAAATCTCTTCTCAGCATTTGTAGCTTTGTTGTTTTCACCTTTGCCATACCTTGATAGGATGTTTGAAGTATATCCCATGCTTGTCTGGACCTTGTTGTTGCTGCAATCCTCGGAAAAATGCTCTCATGCACACCTTGGAGGATGAAAAAATATTTTGAATTCTTCTTTTTGTTATCTCTCAACAAATCTCTCTGCTTGAGTCAAAGCATTGTATGCAGTTGCATCAGCTGGTTTAGGAAACCCATTTTCTACTAGTTCTGATAAATCTTGTGAGGAAAACAATACCCTCATGGTAATTGCCCAATAGTCATAATTCTTCTCATTAAGCTGTGGGATTTGTGGGTTTGTCAAGCTTGTGCTTGCTGCCATTTTGACTGTGAAAATTTATCTCTTTCAAAATACTTTTGTTGGAAACTTCTGAGAAAACCCTTTGTTGCAGAGGTAGAGGAGCATACATAAACTGAATTTATTCAACACAAAACTAAACCCAAATACAAAGAACATAAATTTAAAGCATAAAAATAAATCCACTAAAATCTTGATATTATATTAATTCATTCAAAAATATTTTTCTCACATTAAATATTGTCCTTCATGTATTAAATGGAAAAGAGAGGCTAAAAAATAATTCACCCAAAAATTGCCACCAAAGAAATTCTTCAGGGCACAACCTATAGCAAAAGAAGAAGAACTTTTGGGACTGCGGGAAAACCTCTTCACCGCACTGGAGAGAAAAGAAGGCTTCGGGATTGGGGGAGATACAGCCCTACCGCACACAGCAGAAGAAGAGTGAGCGGCAACGCGGGGAAAGGCAGAAGTTACGATTTATTCCAACAAAAATATTATTAAAACACTGTCCTTGAATTCCATAAAACCACTTCTCGTTTAAAAGATTTAAAAAAGTATAAATTGTATATCAGAATATTTATAGCTATAAAAATTCAAACATACCTGTTCGTTTTCTAACCCACCAGTCATCATAGTCTATGAGAACAAATTTGGAGAAACTATTTGAGAGGTCTTAACTTGTCATTAAGAATACTATTATCAAAGCAAACCGTAGTATATACAAAACTAAAAGCATTTACCAAAGCAATCGAATATCTCAAGCATAGACATTTGTTGACAGCAGACCAAGCTGGAATCTGTTCAATTAACTCGACCACAAATATATTCCTGCGAAAGACAACTGCCTGCTACTGCACACTAAACACATACTTTCTTGTTGAATAGAAATTAATGACTCGATTACAGATATATTTCTACCAAAGATAAAGTGCCTCCCGGACTCCACACTACATTCTCACTCATTTTCATTACTGAATAAGTGATTCGGCTTTACCAGGGTTGGAAAAGAGGCAATTTCTATGTAATTGGATAGTGGCATATTTAGAGAAAAATCCGAATCCTAATTACTCAGAATATGTGAGAAGGTGAGCTGTAAAATATGGATGGGTACATCTCTTATCCATTCAACGGTGCCCAAAATGTTTGAAGAGGAGGAATATGGCATATCTCATTGAAGCTTCTGTTGCATCTTGTCCATTCTCCGCGTCCTCTCGGCATCGCAGGGGGCAATTGTAAATTAAAGTGTCACTCTTTTTCGTACTGTTACACCAGATGTCTCCTTGGAATGTAAAGAAACAATAATATGCTTTCAATATCCTCTTATGCCATTTGGTATGTAGACATTTTCTGCAAACGTGAATTTAACACATCGAAACATAGATATAACTTGAGCAGTTGGCCTACCTATAACACTTCCTTGGAATCTACAGCAATAATATGGCATCGTAATATGCTTTCACCATCCTCGCATAAGTTATGTTATGGAAATTGAATTTAAAGAAATTATAAAAATGTTTTGTTTGATGTTGTATAAAATTTGTATTTTTATATTGTTTAATTTTTGTGTTTATTTTGAAAAAATAGTTTAATATATTTAATATATTCATAAATTTATAAAATCTGGCTACTTTCTTCATGTTATAAATACTATTTTATTTATACTAGTCCTCACACATTATTACCTATTTTATTCATAAATGCAAATATTTTAATATATTCACTTAATTCATATATTAATCACATCTATCTTATAGTTATCTCTTTACATTGATTACATATACTAGCACTTGCACCCCAATAAGGTGCAATACTTATGCCGATAGGCTGAGCCCACATTATTTACGGCTGTGAAATGCAGTGGATGGCGTGAAGAAAGCAGTGATCTATCTCACCTATCCCTCTCTACGTCTCCCTCCCTCTTGCTCTCTCCTTCCCTCTCTATTTCTCTCTATATCACATATCCCTCTCTACCTATATGTTCCTCCATGCCACCTATTTCTCTCTCACTATCTCCTTCCCTCTCTACTTCTCTCCCTCTCTCACTTATTCCTCTCTACCTCTCTCTCCTTCCCCCTCTAATTCTCTATATCTCCCCTATCCCTCTCTACCTCTCCCTTCCTCCCTCCCTCTCTCTCTCACTCTGTTTAGCTCTCTCTTTCCTTCTCTACTTCTTTCTATCCCACCTCTCTCTCCCTCCCTATCTCTATCTCACTTATCCCTTTCTACCTCCCTCTGTCCCTTTACCCTCCTCTCTCTCTCTTTCTCTATCCTTCCCTCTACTTCTTTTCCCTCCTTTCTCTCTCTTTCTCTATCCTTCCCTCTCTACTTCTTTACCGTCCTCTCTCTTTCTCTATCTCACCTATCCCTCTTTACCTCTCCCTCCCTACATCCCCCCTTCTCTCTCCCTCTTGCTCTCTCCTTCCCTTTCTATTTCTCTCTATATCACATATCCCTCTCTACCTCTCCCTCCCTCCATCTCACCTATTTATCTCTCTCTCCTTCCCTCTCAACTTCTCTCCCTCTCTCACTTATTCCTCTCTACCTCTCTCTCCTTCCCCCTCTAATTCTCTATATCTCCCCTATCACTCTTTACCTCTCCCTCCCTCCCTCTCTTTCTCTCTCACTCTCTTTGGCTCTCTCTTTCCTTCTCTACTTCTTTCTATCCCACCTCTCTGTCCATCCCTATATCTATCTCACTTATCCCTCTCTACCTCCTCTCTCTCTTTCTCTATCCTTCCCTATCTACTTCTTTTCCCTCCTCTCTCTCTTTCTCTATCCTTCCCTCTCTACTTATTTTCCCTCCTCTCTCTCTTTCTCTGTCCTTCCCTCTCTACTTCTTTACCCTCCTCTCCAATTCATTCCAAAAACAACACTTCCTATACAACTTTAGTTTTTCATTTTTCTATTTGTTTATTGTTTGGATTTTATAACACAGAACAAAATTTATTTTTATTAAAAATTTATTATATCATTTTATTTAAAAAATCTTTTTTATTTTATTTATTATATAAATTAATATTTATTTTATTTATTATATTATATAAAGTATTATTTATTTTATTGATTGTATAAATTATTATTATATAAATTATTATATAAAATATTATATAAATTATGATTAGAATTGATACCACAATGCATTGCTAACTAAAACAAATAAAAAATATTTTTTAATAAATATGTTTATTTAAATAACCTTTAATCATCCTAACATTTTTTATTAAATCATATTCGTCTAATCAAGTCATTAGATTTGAATTTCAAATTCCATTCAGATTTTAAGAATCAACGAAATCCCTGTTATAAGATAATCCCGCACGTTTTCTTAGATTTGACCGAACAGTAACCGAAATATACAGCAGAAAAAGAAAAGTATAACTCAGCTACAAAGTTGGCAGCAATGATGACACGCTATCCAACGTAGTGTTTGGATAATTAGTTGATAGAAAATTATTTTACCCCTGCCGTAAAGTTCGTGGGGTTCCCACCAGCGTCAGATTGCTGGAAATGCCAGTGGGGTTCCCCCACATAAATAGCCTATCGGCTAATTAATCTAAGTCATTTACCCAAGTTATTACACAAGTACAAGACTGACATCTTGATCATGGGTTTAAGAATTCAAAATTTAAAATTTGACTCAATTCCAACTATTTCTTTCTTACTAAAGACATACTACATACATGTTTCCATAATTTATTGATATGCCATTATATCTGAGAGAATTCATTTAGTATCCCATCCATCTTCAAATAGCCAAGCATTTACATGAACATTTTTTTAATAAAGAATAACACTTTGATTTGGTGCAATAAAATGAACCTAATTCTATGCATTCATTTGTGTCATTAAGGTTTTTTGTCAATAATCTTTTACACACATTTTTAGAGGCTATCCAATGTGAACATGTCTCCTTGTGACATAATAACAATCTTCTAAATATATTTTTTAATATTGATAATCTTAAGTAAATGAAATCCTCGGTACAAGCATACAATCCATCCAATTATTTTCATGGATGTAAGCTATTTTATTGGTGTAGTTTGAGCAACACTTGTAAAAATTTCTATATTAGAAAGGAAGGGCCCAAACTTCCTACCATTCAACTGATTCAAGGCTTATACATTTGTTCAATGATTTTCGTAAAGTTGAATGAAAATAAGAAATAATGTAAGTGACAATGATCTAGTTTGTGATGATGATAACTTAAATTTTGTGATGTAATGCCTTTCTTTGAAAATTAGGATGTTTTGAATTTTTGATGAAAATGTTGAGTTAATTAGAAAGAACAATGATATAAAATGAGAATGAGTGATTTTGAGAGGCATGAATGCTAGTAGTAAGTGAATACAAATGTCAAATTTGTAATTCTTTGTGATGGATTACATTATTGTATTAACCTAGAGGTGATGTCTTTTTATGGATGTTCTAGGTACTCAATTTGAAGATCTTGACACATAATTCAACACATAATTGCTTGCTAGAATTGAAGTCATCTTAAGACTAAGATTATATTTATTTATTTTCAAATGTGAATCAGTCTTTTATGTCAGAAATTTGACATAGGTGAAAACCACATAAACAATTGTAAACTAAAAAAAATAAAAATTGATAATTAGAAATACTTTTGAGCTAAAGAAAAATATAATCTCTAAATAATAATTTAAATAAGAGATCAAAGGGAGTACCAAATTAATTGAAATAATATGGTATGTTAATACAAGTAAAACACACATAAAATATGGGACAAGAATCCGTATTTGAGCACCCTAATTCCATGCCTCTCCAAATCCTACATGAAAATTTCAACTCACTCTCAAATTTTTACATTAGCTTACCTCACAATTCCCTTGATAATAATTAAGTTTTCAAGTCCCAATCATCAAATATGATGCCACATTAGCATGCTTTTTGATAATGTGTTAGAAAAGGCCTAAAAAAAAGTTAGTTTTATTAGTGCAATGATGTGACATCACATGATTGGAATCACATAATTTGTTAATTTTCAGATATAAGGAATATATTTCATTCAATAATGAATACTCATGATCAACACTAACAACTTTAAATTCACAACTATTAGTTAATAGTATTAAAAATATTAGACATTAAATCAACAAATACTATTACAATTATTAAAACATGCTCAATTATTAAATCCTCTCACCTAATATCAGCTAACATTATTCACAATAATGTTTATAATTTATTTTTTCGAACGTAATCCCTCCTAAGCATTGTCCAAATAATAATAAAAAGTTCTTTGTGAGGATATTTGAAGTATATTACACAGTAGAAATTTTAAAGTATTTATTTGATTCCAGTAAAAAATGGAGCGAATAACTTTTGCAAATACGTGAACATTATATCTGGTGGATTCCTTCAATTGTACGAAAATGAGAAGTAGCCTTCATGCGTTTTATGGCAATCACAGATATAAATCAAAAGCAAAAGAAATATTCCCAGATTTTGTGTAATATGATTACAGAAGCATGCATAATATATAGCTCACACACTTCACACATTCGATCCAAAATTTTCTTAGAATATGCCACTCGTGTTAGTTTGTTAGCTTGGATAGTTGTTCGTCCATTTTCTAGGATTAGATAATAGTTATCTTATTTTTGAGAATGTATTAATTATTTTCTAATAATTGATTTCCTTTAGTGACACCTTGCAACCAAATTTGTTATGGTTGTTAAGTTGTTATGTATCTCAGCCGTTGATTGAGAATCGATCTCGGTCTTTGGTTTTTCAATGAGAGTAGTATAAAAGGAGGTCATTGGGCATTTGGAACACACAAGTTTTGTAGAAGCATTTGTAGTGCTAGCAAATGAGTTTGTGAGTTTGTAGTGATAGAAAACAGTCTTGCAGTGATAGCAAGGGCACAGTGATAGCGTTGGGGATAGTAGTGGAGGAATATCAATAGGAGAAGTTGGGAGATTGTGAAAGTTCTGTCAATAAGAGGCAAGGAAACTTTGTATCTCTTAATTTGCTAAAGTTAAAATAATTTCTCATCTATAGAACTGGTTTTCCCTTAGGGGTTTTTCTAGGGACAATTTGTTTGAAAATATTGTGTTCATTGTGTTGCGCATTTCTTTCCATATTTTTATTAGTGAAGTTGTAGTTGTGTTATTTTTCGATATTAGCTGTGAATTAGTTTTCAGCAGTTAAATAATCTTTTAAGATAGGAGATTAATAATCAGTTACTACAATAGGAATTTTCACATGGTATCAGAGCCTTGTTAAGGGTAGAAAAGGTTTTCTATAACCTAGTTTGATCTCTTTAAATTATTATTGCTTTTATCCTTTGAGATGGCTTCAGCTAGTTTGAGAGATCAAGATAGATTAGATGGTGCCTCGAATTTTGGTGTCTAGAAGGCTAGAATTTCTTTATTGTTGGAAGAGAATGGTATCAAGGATTATGTTACCACTATTGTAGCTGTAGCTACAGACGCAACACAACTTGTAGCATACAAGAAAGAGGATGCCAAGGCAAGGAGGATTATCCTTGATGGTGTCAAGGATCATATTGTTCCACACATCTCTGAGTTAGATACAACGAATAAGATGTGGGATGCCATTCTGAATCTATACCAGAACACAACCACCAACAAGAAGATGATTCTCAGAGAAAAGTTGAAGAATACCCAGATGAACAAGGCAGAAGACGTTACAAGTTACCTCACCAGGCTTAGACTTGCTTGGAGATAACCCTAGTGATGATGAGCTAGTACAGATAGCCCTAAATGGGTTTACTAAATAGTGGGATGTTTTTGTTCAAGTTGTTAGTGAATGAGACACCTTACCAAGTTGGGATCGACTATGGACTGATTTCACTCAGGAGGAGTTTAGACCAAGTCTTGTCATGGGGCCAACAAGAGTCAGAAAAGTGAGGCAGAACAAGAAAACGTTACCCTAGCGGGAAAAGGGAAAGCAAAGAAGAGATTTAGCAAAGGATCAAATTCTCAAAGTGAGAAGAAGAAGAAGAAGGACCTATCTAAGGTCAAGTGCTTTGGTTGTCATGAGTTTGGCCACTATGTCAGTGATTTCCCGGAAAGAAGAAGGGTAAGAAGCAGGTGGTAGGTTCTGCAAGTGCAAAAGAACTCTCCAGTAGAATGGAAGATGAGTTTGCACTCATAGCTTGTATGGTTAGCTCAACCTCATAGTGTGTTTGGTATATAGATAGTGGGGCATCATTTCATATGACAGGAGTTAGAGAGTACTTCTTCAATTACAAGGAGGACACCAATATCCAGATTTCTATGGAGAACTTGTCCAAGCTCAACCGAGTTGGGAAAGGAACTGTTCAGTTTCAAAGGGAGAATGGAAAGATAGTTCCACTTCATAATGTCTTGCATGTGCCAGACTTAGGTATGAATTTAATTTTTGTATCTATTCTTTAGGATAAAGGGTATAATGTACTTTTTAGAGGGACACATGTGTTGATTAAGCACAAGGATTGGAAATCACCCATAACTATTGGAGTTAGGAGTGGTCGCATTTATAGGTTACAGTTTGATACTTCTAAGGAACTCATGAGCAGTAGTAATCCTAGAGATCTTGGAGAGCTATGTCATAGGAGGATGGGCCATATTCATCATGGAGCACTTAAATTACTTTGTGAGACAGTGATAGGTGTTCCAAAGGTGAGCACAAAGCATGATGATGTATGTAAGGGATGTGTGTTGGGGAAGTTTGTGAAAGCATCTTTTCCAAGGAGTGACAATAGATCTAAGGATGTTCTTGATCTAGTACATTTAGATGTATGTGGACCAATGTCGACAAAGTCTCTTAGAGGATATGAGTACTATGTTACCTTTATTGATGATTTCTCTAGGAAAACCTGGATATACTTCTTGAAGACCAAGGATGAGGTTTTCAGTCGCTTCCAAGAGTTCAAGGCTCTTGTGGAGAACTTGACAGGAAGGAAGATAAATGTTCTTCAGTTAGAAAATGGAGGCAAGTACAAAGGAAATGACTTCCAAGATTTATGTACTAGAGAAGGAATCAAGAGAGAGTGGATTGTTCTTTACAATCCACAACAGAATGGAGTTGCTGAGAGAAAGAACTGTTCTATATCGGAGCTAGAAAGGGCTATGCTACATGACCAGGAGATGCCCCGCTACCTATGGGTAGAGGCATGTAGTACAATTGTTTACATTCAGAATGAGGTTCCACACAAGGTACTAGGGAAGATGACACCAAAGGAAGCTTTCATAGGGAAGAAGCCAAATGTTGGTCACTTTAGGATATTTGGGAGTTTGGCATATTGTCATATTCCAGGAGATACACGTACCAAGTTAGATCAGACTGTAGAGAAGGGGTGCCTTGTTGGTTACAGTGAGACTTCAAAGACATATAGGATTTTTATTCCAGGGACCAGAAGAATTATTGTTAGACGTGATGTCAAGTTCATGGAGGGCAAGGCATTTAGAAGGTCCAGAGATTTGCCAGCAGATGATCAAAGTGAGCAGCCAACAAAAGCTCCAAGTCCAAGTCAAGGGCAACAAAGCTCAAGTACAGTTACTAGTACAAGCATAGACTCGGGTAGTGAAGATTCATAGAGTATGGAGCAACTGGTGCAACAAGATATGCATCTAGAAGATATAGAGGTTGATATTTCACCCTCTACAATTGGCATCAGGAACCATGAGGTTCAAGACATAGAAAGGGATACTCAAGAGTCTGTGGGAGCTCCTAGAAAGAGTACAAGACCGCGGAGACAACTAGCCAAGTTCAATGACAATGTGGCATTAGTCAGCCAGTTGGTAGATAGTGAACCTTCCAGCTATCAAGAGGCTTCACAACATCAGGTATGGCGAGATGCTATGATTGAGGAATATACTTCAATAATGCAGAATGATGTGTGGGAGGTAGTGCCTAGACCAACAAATAGGGCAGTAGTTGGATCACTAGATCTTCAAGATAAAGCATGGTGCAAATGGTAGCATCGAGGAATACAAGGCAAGGTTTGTGGCAAAGGGGTTCTCTCAGAAGGAGGGAATAGACTATGAGGAGGCATTTGCTCCAGTGGCCAGGTATACTTCTATACGAGCTATAATCTCATTTGCAGTATAGATGGGATGGAAGATCCATCAAATGGATGTCAAGACATCATTCCTTAATGGTGAATTGAAGGAGGAGGTATACATGGAAAAACCAGAAGGCTTTGTAGCACACAACAAAGAGATCCACGTGTGCAGATTGAAGAAAGCCTTGTACGGACTCAAACAGGCTCCTAGAGCATGGTATGAGCACATTGATACATACTTGCAAGAAATGGGCTTTGTGAAGAGTGAGGAAAATGCTAACCTCTACTACTTGGTGGTTGGGGGTGAGGTTCTCATTCTTGTTCTATATGTAGATGACTTGTTTCTTATAGGTGCACTAGGGCTCATATAGGATTGCAAGAGGGACCTTGCAGAAGAGTTTGAGATGAAGGATTTGGGACTCATGCACTATTTTCTAGGCATGGAGGTGTGGCAAATAGATGGAGAGATTTTCCTTGGTCAAGGGAAATATTGCATTGAAATCTTGAAGAGATTTGAGATGGAGGATTGCAAAGCCATGTCTACACCTATGATCACTAATTGGAGGAAGGTAGATACATCTAAGGACAAAGATGTAGATCCCACCTTATATAGGCAGTTAATTGGTTTGCTCATGTATTTGGTCAACACCAGGCCGGATATAGAATTTGTAGTAAACTCTCTTAGTGAGTTCATGGTTGAGCCAAAGAGAGTGCATTGGATAGCGGCTAAGCATGTGTTGCATTATTTACGTGGTATAGTTGAGTATGGGATCATATATTTTTGAGGTGAAGGAATCAATTTGATAGGCTATACTGACACAGATTGGGTAGGCAGTACAACAGACAAAACGAGCACTTCAGGGTGTTGTTTAAGTTTAGGATCAGGAGTTGTTTCTTGGTTCAGCGGGAAGCAGAAGTCTGTGGCTTTGAGTTCATTAGAAGCAGAATACATAGCAGCTAGCATGGTGACATGTGAAGCTATATGGCTTCGGAAGTTGCTAGTGGCCTTGTTTGGTCAGAAGGTTGAGACTACTGTGATACATTGTGACAATTAGAGTTGCATCAAGTTGTATGAGAATCCAATGTTTCATGATAGGTCTAAACATATAGATATCAGGTATCACTTCATCAGGGATTATGTATAGTGAGGTATTGTTCAGATACAATACATACCTACAGAGGAGCAGGTAGCAGACATTCTAACTAAGGCATTGGGGAAGGAAAAATTTATCTTCCTCAGAGATAAGATGGGTGTCATACAGAACAACTTCCTCGCTAAGAGGGAGTGTTAGTTTGTTAGCTTGGACAACTGTTCATCCATTTTCTAGGATTAGATAATAGTTATCTTATTGTTGAGAATGTATTAATTATCTTCTAATTATTGATTTCCTTTAGTGACACCTTGCAACCAAATTTGTTATGGTTGTTAAGTTGTTATGTATCTCAGCCGTCGATTGAGAATCGATCTCGATCATTCATTTTCCAATGAGAGTAGTATAAAAGGAGGTCATTGGGCATTTGGAACACACAAGTTTTGTAGAAGCATTTGTAGTGCTAGAAAATGAGTTTGTGAGTTTGCAGTGATAGAAAACTGTCTTGCAGTGTTAGCCAGGGCGTAGTGATAGCGTTGGGGATAGCAGTGGAGGAATATGAATGGGAAAAGTTGAGAGATTGTCGGAGTTCTGTCAGTAAGAGGCAAGGAATCTTTGTATCTCTTAACTTGCTGAACTTAATATAATTTCTCATCTATAGAACTTGTTTTCCCTTAGGGGTTTTTCCAGGGACAATTTTTTCGAAAATATTGTGTTCATTGTGTTGCGCATTTCTTTCCGTATTTTTATTAGTGAAGTTGCAGTTGTGTTATTTTTCGATATTAGTTGTGAATTAGTTTTCAGCAGTTAAATAATCTTTTAAGATAGGAGATTAATAATCAGTGACTGTAATAGGAATTTTCACAACTCGCCTAGTCGATATAAACATCATGTCTTCTAAGTACTAGTTAAGGGAGGTTCATCGCATTTAGTAAAGAGAGACTAAAGATCAGTGGTAGACATTTCTCCTACCAATATTTGTGGAGACATTTTTGGAACACACATCCTGCCAAAAGAGAATTGCTCTGCTATTGCTCCTCCACAAATCTCGGGCTAAAAAATTCCTCCATAGGTTAATTCTCAACAGATGCCCATTCTTCTAATCCTTAATACTTTCGTAAATACTATTGTTTTGTTTCTTAATCTACTTTTTCAATCAAGGTTAGTAGTATAAAGATGTATTTATTGTTTCTGTTGAGCTACAATTCATATGGACTATCTAATACTTGAATATAGGATCTTCCTTTTATAGTTGGAGTACTCTATCAACCGAACTATTGGCCTCTCTTTGACCAGTCCATCGCTAGTCATTTCAGGTATGACTTATTTTCAAAACCCTCTCTTAAGCCATACTATTGGTCTACCAACTAAGTTATTGACCACTTATTGACCATCCCATTATCAATCTGACTGTAACTTGTTTCCAACAATTTATTCTTAACTAAGATATTTTTTGCTTCAAGATAATATCGAAAGCAATCACAGGTTTGCAAAAATAGATGCTTTGTGCCCTTAACCATACATTTTTATCTTTGATTCCCAAGAAAAATAGAGCTAATTATTTTGATTCTTTCTATCTGATAGCTCTTTGCAATGTTATTTATAAGATAATTACTACTGCTGACGATAGAATGTCTTAAGTAGTTCTTAGATTTTTTGATATCTTCTGAGTGGGGAGGCTTTGTGTAGAGTTGCCAAATTCTCGATTGAATAATTATAGCTTCAAAATCTATCCACTCTATGGGTTCTTATAAGAAAGAGCCTATATTTATCAAGTAGGATATGTCTAAGGCCTATGATAGGGTTTGTTGGTGTTTTCTTTCAAACATTTTATCAAGACTTGGATTTTGTTCAAATTGGATTGTGTGGGTTATGAGTTATGTGACTTCTTCATTTTCCTTTATTTTGATTAATGGTATCCCATCTTCTATTTTTATGCTTCATGTGGTTTTAGACAAGGGGATCCTATATCTCTCTATATGAACATCATTCTTATGGCGTAAGGTCTTGGTAGATTTTTACTCAACTGAAAGTTACTGCATGTATTGAAGGCTGGAAAGTTGCTTCAAATTTTGCTTCACATTCACATCTTCAATTTGTTTATGATACTATTTTAATGGGAACTGCTACTATTTTAGAAGCCACCAACATTAGAAAATATTTGGATATATATTTACTTTATTTTGGTCAGCATGTCAATGAGGATAATTCTAATATTTATTTTTAATACTCCTCTTGAACTCCAAAAAAAAATTTCTTCTATCCTTAGGTTTCATATAGGCCAACATCCTTTGACCTATCTTGGGATTTTGTTATCAGTTGGTCTTCATAATCATTTTCATTGGAAGAAGATAATTGATAAGTTTAAAATGAAGGTTAATCATTAGACATTTAAATAGTTATCCTTTGTTGGGTGATAATTGATAATTTCTTAAAGGAATTTGATTTCTTATGTTTCAAATTTCTTTGGGCTAGAAATTTAGATTCTTCTAAGTGGAGTCTTATTAGTTAGGATTAGGTTTGTCATCCTAAATAAAATGGTGGTCTTGTTCTTAGACTTTCAGAGTGCAATATTCAAACTTTGATTGTGAATTATTTTCGGCACTGGTGTCAAAATCCAGATCAATCTTGGTCTGAAATTCTTTGCCATAAATATTTTGATGGTGCTTCAACTAAAGAGGTTCCTCGTGTGAATTTAGGTGGATGAGGTTCTATTATATGAAACACTATTAAAAAGGGAGCATCTTTGGTTAAGTGTGGCCTCTTTTGGATTGTTAATTCTGGTAGTAGTGCTCTTTTCTAGACATATTTTTGGGATCCTCATCCTCATATTGTCCAATATTTTTTCCATCTCCTTGATTTAAGTAATATTTTCTTTGTAGTAGGTTTTTCAAGAGTTGTTGATTTCAAGTTTTCTCATCGTGTAGGTAACACTTTTATTATCTTTTGGAAAGATATGAGTTGTTGGCTAGTAGGGGTAATCAAAATGATTGGGTTGCTCTCTATTCTATATTGACATACCAGCCTTGTTTCTATTTACAAGAGGATGATGTTCTTTCCTAGAGATATGATTGAAAGGGAGTTTATTATGTGTCAAATGGCTATAAATTTTTATTGGATGAGAAAAATGGGTATGAGGCATTTCCTTGGTGGAAAAGAATTTTGAATTCTTATTGTTGGCCAAAGTGTAACTTTTTTCTTTGGCTTATTTGTCACAATAAGTGTCTCACTCGGGATAATATACCAAAGGGAGGTTTTCAAGTTCCTTCCACATATGTTCTTTGTGGAGCTAGTGAGGATAGTGTGTCTCATCTGTTGTTTCAATTTTGCTTCTTTGTTGGGCTATGGAGACACTGGTGGTCTATTTGGAATCACCCTATTTCTCATGCTTCTTCTTTATCTAAATTTTGGGCTACTAAGGGCTTCCCTCCTACTTCAGCATCTATTCTAATGTTTTCTTAGGAAATAGGTCCTATTTTAATCATGTGGAAGATTTATTTGGAGAGAAATTGTCTAATTTTTAAAGGGTATTAGTCTTGTTGGGTATATGTGGTAAGAGGTTGTAAGTTATTTGTAAGAAACTTTACAAGCTAAGTTCTCTTTTGATGACATTCTTTCTTTCATTGATAACTTTATTTTTCAAAAGTTAGCTTTGGGACAAGTGACTTCCTCCACTAGCACTAAGTCCAAGACTCACTTTTGAATAAGGTTAACAGAGTTGATAAATGGTCTCTTCCCCTTTGGGATTTTATAAAATTAATATTGATGGTTCATCTTGAGGTAGTCCAAGGGTAGTAGGTATTGGTGGAATCAAAAGGGATAATACTAAGTTATTTCACTTCTTTTTCCTCGTTTGCAATGAGGATTGCTACAAACAATCACATGGAGGATCAAGCTACCTTAGTAGCTCTAGTGAAAGCTTGTGAGATGGATTCAGTGGTGTTGGTTTCCCTCTTGAGTAAGGAGAAATATTCTTAATCTTCTTGGAGGTTGTCACTTTATGTGGCTCAAATTCTTTGCTTGGCACAAAATTTTGATTACATCTCTTTTATTCATATTGCTCATGAGTTGAATGTTGTTGTTGATTGTTTGGATAAATGGGATTCTAATGTTGAGCATAGATGGCATGTTGTGGATTGGAGATTTCTTTCTTGAATCCAAAGCTAAAATATTATTTCAATCCTTCATCATGATTTTGGTTTATATTCTTCCTTTTGGTTCTTTTTTTCCTCTTGATTTCTTTTTTTCTTGCGAGGCTAATTGGAGGTGGTTTTATAATATTAAAGCTCTTTGGATTTTTTGTTCTCTAGGATTTAATGATAGTTATTCATGTTTGAAAATATCTATGTAACTATTTTAGTTTCATAAATTAATATATATATTCACCTTTCTTCCAAAAATGAAAGCAATTGTAGGTCTGCAAATGGGCTACTATTTGCAACTAGTCATATCCTTCACAGTTTCATATTGTCACTCAGATGGAGTGGAAGTTTTTATAGGTCATTGCTTCGAAGTATATTCTATCAATTGTAATTTTATATTTTATAATTTGTAGTAGTTCTAGGGTATGTTTATTATGTGCTATACATAGGACTTCATAATGTTATGACAATTTTACAGTCAAAACCTTTATAAAATAGATTTATACTCTTCATTCTCCACAACTTGAGGACAAATTTTCACTCAATCTAAAGTGAAATATTAAACAAATAATCTTACTTTTTACAATGAATTATTGATAGTTTAGTTTATAAATGTAATTAAACTATTTAATGAATTTTTATTAATGTGATATTTGAATAAAATTTAATAACATTATTGCAATAACAAAGAGTCTTAAAAACCAAGAGAATACTAAATAAAATGGTAATGGAATTTGTTGTTAGATTATTATAGGGACTAGTGAAGAAATTTGGTAAAACCTAAAAGTATGGAATGAAATATTCGGAAAAAGTATCTTAGTATTTTTATTTATAATACTTTTATGCAATTATTTAATTGTAATTTGAAGTTCTAATTTAACAAATTGTAATTATCACTTAAATATCGTTGAAGTTGTTAAACATAAGAATACTAACCTATTAGGTGATGAGATTTTTTGGATTAGAAAGATGATGAATAGGGGGAGTTAGATACAGACATTGATAATGAATACTTTTGGTTTACATGTGCATGTTACTAAAAAAAAAAAAATTCACAAATGAAGTGCTTTAGTTGAAGGATAAATTTTCTAACTTTTCTCTTTTTAATTTGGACATTGCAATTTGCATGGAGATTTTGGTGCTACTTTTAGTCTATTATTTTCTCTTGTGATTTTGGAGACCATTGTAGCTTTCTAAGTTCATAGTTTGGATATGTATGGTTTTATGATTTTATTATTTTAAAGAATGTTATTTTTCCAAAAAGTTCCCAAACTTGTATTCCTTTTATGCTATGAATGATTGAGCCTATTAATTTATTTTAATTAAACTTGGTGTTTTGAATACTTTTTTCATGTTTCATAGCATTTTTTTTTGTTAGCAAGTTTCCCCATAGTAAATAATATGTAATATTGGTGAAGATTTTTGCACTTATTTTTTATTTTTGAATTCATTAGATTATGCATGCATGTATCTCCTAATTTGTTAGTGTAAGAATTTGTCATCTTATCAAATTTATTTTGTTTGGCATTGAAACACGATTAGCTATATTTTCTAGGTGATGGATATATTTTTGAAGTAATCATGGTTTGATTGGGATCCATGTGTAGAATATCTTCTACTTTTGTAGTCACAAATGAAGATGGACTTTAATTTAATATTAAAAACATAAATACATGGAAGCTTAATATGAAGGATTTCTTCATAAATAAATATATATACAAGCACTCTTTAGAGTAAATCAGCAAGTTTAAAGGATGATGATTCAAATATGTTATATTTAAAAGATAGAATATTCATTCATATTTTCTAGGTAGATTGAAAACATAGATACAACTTCAGCGGGTGGCCTATAACATGCCCTTGGAATCTGCAACAACAATATGGAATCATAATATACTTCAAAAAATGAGTTTTGGAGTTGTTGTTGCCCTCTATTTAGTGTTTAAGATGAAGGATTTCACTGGTTTCCAATGTTTCTGAAGGGTGGTGTTTTCTATCTAGTTCCCTTGATGCAACTACCTCTATTTATTGTAGTTGGTCCCTATTTTCCAGTTTCATGCTCTAGTCAAAATCATGTATTTTTTTTTTCTTCTTGGCTCACTGCTCATGAGTCTCGCTCTTCTCTTTTGGTTGTCTCATTTTATGTGACTCACATGTCTCCTTCCTCTATGATTGCTTTGTAACAGGTACTAACCCTTCCATTCATAATCTAATCAAAATAATATGACATTATAATATGCTTCCAACAACCTTATATTTAGTTATGCTATGGAAATCAAATTATGAATATAAAATAATTATTAAAAAAATTGTTTGACAATTTCTTATGGTAAAATTTATATATTTATATTATTTTCTATTTAATTTTTTATGTTTATTTTGAAAAAATAGTTTAATATATTTATACATTGATAAATAGTATAATCTTTTAGAAAGATAGATTTCTTCCTACATATTATATATACTTATTTATAATTACTAATTCTTACACATTATTACTTATTTTACCAGTTTATGCACATATTTCAATGTATTCACTTCATATATACATATAGACACACACATCATAATAGTTATTCTTATACATTGATTGTCTATCTCAATGTAAGTCTATTTATTTCCCAATTCATTTCATCAATAGAAGGTTGAAATATTGGTCATGGTTTTAACCATTTAAATTTAATACTTAGCCAACTCTCAACTATTTCTTTTCTACAAGGGGGTAAGTAAAATTAAAAATACATGTTTTGTTTTGTTTATTGTTTTATCATTATATTTAATGTAATTCATTCATAATCTCATTCTATCTTCAAATATCCAGATAATTACTTGGATTTAGTATTTGTATTTTAAACATGAGCACTTTAATTTGGTCCAATAAAATGAACCTAGATTTGTAGGTTCATCTTGAAACATTTTTTTTCAATAAGACTTGATATCCTTGATCTTTTACATATAAATATAGAGGCTAGAAAAGATGAACATGTCCCTTTATGATGTAAGAGTAATACTCTAAAGGTTTTCTAGAATATTGATAATCTTAAATATTAAGAAATAGAAAGAAAGAAAATTGTAAGTAGATGAAATAAAAATAATAAGCACAGAATTCATCCAATCATTTTGATGGATGTAGGAAATTTTTGTGGGTATGGATTTGACTAAAACTTGTAAAAATTTCTATTTTGGGAGGGAATTATACAAGCTTCCCACTTTACACCTTAGTCAAGTCTCACTAATCAATTCAATGATTTTGGTGAAGTTAAAAGATAACAAGAAGTAATATAAATGGCAATGATGTAGTTGTGATGGTGATAACTTGAAATGTAAACAAGGTGTATGTCATATTGCCACCTAGTAACATGCAAGCTAGATATTTCAAGAGGAAAATAATAAAATAAAATAAAATAAGAGGACACTATGAGACAAGGTGCATTGATGAGGAGAGGGTATGTGTAAAAAAATAGGCTCATGCAGTTAAAAAATAATGGAACCCCTACTCACTCCCATAATTTCATCCACTTTTCCACATGAATGGACTAAGTGAAGGTAGTTCATGGGAAGAATAACATAGTCAGGAAGATTGATCCACAACCCACCATAAAGGCAACATTTGTGGGTAATCTGGGGGCATGTTTTTACGCAGAACATGAGTAGAAGAGGTTGGTAGGAGAATAAGGGAGACTATGGCATAATGAGAAAGACTGAGGGAATGCATGGAAGACATTTAGGGTTGTGATTGTAGAGAAAAATGTCAATGGAGGAAGTGCGGAAGGGAGGGATGGTCACAATTTTTTTTATTGAATCAATCTATTAACAAGGCATTAGAAAATTTTAGGAAGAGGCAATCAATAGTCATCAAAACAAAAATTACCACTATGGACAACATCATCCCTACCTATAATGAAATGGATCTGATATAAAATATTTAGGAACTTTGAGAGAATGTTATCGGTGGATGAGAATAAAATAGTAAAGTTTCCTTATTTAGATTATTTAAGGAACATGCCCTCGATTATGGAAAGGTTGGCATATATCATTGAGTAGCAAAAACGGATAACATAGTAGGTATCTTACATAGATTCCATTGCTAGTGATATCTATTTCAATCCTTGAGCCTCAAAATGAGCCAGTCAACTACAATAGATAAGAAAGACTTGGTTCTTCCATTTTCCTTATATATGGATATTGTGAATTGTTTATCCCATGTTTAGTCTTCCTCTATTTTTATTGAACAATTAATTTATATGCTAGGTGAATTTTTTTTTCTGTTATTTTTTTCAATGCATATAGAGGACCTAATCTTTATTATATTATCTCTATCAATTTTATGTTATCATTATGATGGTTGACCACTTGATATTGGAATGCACCACCAAAATAATGATCTTGTTTGGTTTGAAAATCACATTAAAGGATATTTATCCTATAAAATTTCACCTACTTTTTATAGTTCTTGGATGGTGTGAATTAACATGCCCACATTAATATTAATTTTTTTTTGATATCATGGTAATTTTTATTTTTTTCACTACGTAACCTTCAAAGTAGTCACTTGGTGGTCAAAATTACTCTCCCAATTAATGTTCCAATTTCTCTCAACGTTAAAGAAAATAAATATTTAATTAGAATTGTGTTTTATTTTGATCATCCATAAATTCCATACACACAATTGTAAATTTCTATTAATGTAGATAAAAATTATATTTCATGGAAAGCATTAGAAACCAATATATAATGACTATAAAATATGTATGATAACTAAAACGAAAGACCTAATATTGAGCATGGTATGTGGGCACAACTCATCTATTAGATTTTAGATCCATTAGTGATCGAGACCAATTTACTTATGTCTTAAAAATTAAAATGGTTTGAATGGAACATCAGTGTCATTGATTTTTTTACCACTTCACATTGTCAAATGTATTTTAGATTAAGATTGACTTTGAGCATAACACTAAATTTAAGATTTAGCTTCATAATTATGCTTAGACTTAGAAATTTTGTAAAGGAAATCTAATGGAATCTAGTAAGGTATTGTTAACCAAATGGAAAGGAGTTGATTGCAAACATATTATTGTATAATCGAATCACATTGTTGACCAATAAGGATTAGTAAAATCAGAAGAGGGGAAATATTATCCAACCAATAAACTAAGTTTTGTATAGGAATATGAAGTCTAATCGCGAGGTAAATAAAATCAAAGTGTTAAGAATTTATTATAAATAATAATATTGAGCATACATCATCATATAGTGATATATTTAGGAATAATGTTCCACATTTGTGACTCAGACATTGATCATGTTTAGGGAAAGTTTAATTATGCATTTCAAGTTCTAGAAGGAGGTCCTATAACATTATGATAATTTAATAAAACTATAATGCAAGGTGGGGTTGGGGAACCCCACTTTGACCTATGTCAAGATAGTACTTTCATTATTGAAGCATGATAACAATATTTGACTACTAATTTATAGGGATGTATATAAATTTATTAATGCCCTACTCTTAGATGGAATCAATATTACCTAACAACCTCATCCCTAGTGTAGTGTAGAAAAATGTATCCCTTTACATTTTTAGACTTGTTTGGGCCCTTCCTGCTAAAATTGGGCTTCTTTATTCCTTATTTGGTCCTATTTTGCATTCACAAGTCTTAATTATTGCATATTTCCAAGGATAATCTTGAGACATATCAAATGACCAATCATAAATGAATTATTTTGGTTTGTGTGACCCATATTTAGTGATCTAGAACTCATACACCACCTTGGGTGTATGATTCCCACCTAAGTTTTGGGGCCTAAATATGAATTTCACATTAAACTAACAATTTCTTCAAATATATGTCCTGAGCTTAGCCTAATGGGACTCATACACCCCAACTGGCGTATGAGCCCTTCTTATCTTGGATATAATTTAAATTCAAATTCTTGGTGGGATTTGCTTCTCCTAGATTTGATGTCAGCTTGTAGTGTTGTAATTTCAGGAAATATAGCATAAACAAGTATAAATACAAGGTCATTTCACTCATTTTTCACCTAGCAAGTTGATGAAGCATTCCTATAGAAATTTTTTGATCAAGAGAACTTAAAAGAGCTGAAAATAGCATTCAAGAGTGATTATGAAACATTTTGGAGCATTATTCAAGATTCAAACATCATATCAAGGTCATCATGCATCATATTTTTTTTGAGATAACATTTGTTATGTAGGGTTTTGTGATTCAAGCAAGCATTCAAGTCAAGATCTACAACATATAATCAAGATTCATGATCCACATTCATGCTAGCCATTACATAGAAGATTGCAAATTTTTGTTCAAGGGTTTGGTGAGTTGCAACATAGCTTATTTGTTAGTTCATCATTCATTCATTCTATTTGATTTCATTTCAAGGTTTGATTACCAAAATGGGGTTTGATGTTCAATGAAAACCCATATCCACTAAAAATAAACCATTTTCCTCCCTTTGGTGTGTGATTTAGAGATCTAGGTTGAAGATCGATTGAAGAGAAAGATTGGAGAAAATTTGTCAAGTTGTCCAAGTTGTCATCTATATTGCAAGATCACTAAACATCACCTATTGGTTGTGCATCAATCTTTCAGACTCAGAGATTGGATAGGAGAGAAGCTATAGGAGAACACTAAAGGATATCAAACTTTCATATTGACCTTGATATTGGGACTAAATCACCACTTGTGGCATATGATCCCTAGTATACCTGTTTGCAAACATTTCCAGCAAATCTTGAGTTGCCAATTCCAAATTCTAGTTTTTGTCGGAAACCATAATTTGGGACTAAATCACCCCTACTGGAGTATGAGTCCCAATGAGTATTAAAATCAACATTTTTAGGATTTCAAGACTTGATGCAAGCCTCATAAATTTTTAGGTGCACCTCTATACTTTCTCAATTTGTTATTTGAGTTCATTTCTAGGTCATTTACTTAAGTTTTTCATATTGATCATTTACATTTATTGTCTTTTCCAAGCCTTGCTTGGTTGTGAACCCTCTTTCTAGTCTTTAATCACACCCTAGGACATCCTATTGCATATCTCTTTTCCTAATTCCATCCTTAGATTGAGATCTCTAGGGTTTCCTTGAGTGAAACTTGAAGAACAAATAGGTGAATTAGGTCTGTATCCCCTAGTTTCATCTTCCAAAAGATAAGAACCTAACCAATTATTATTTTTGAGGTTTCATTTTTGTGAACCTGGCCTTTATAAGACCTTATTTTCTGATTTGGAGTGCATCATAGTCCTAGATCGAGCTTAAATTAACTTTGCTTTAGGTTGTGCATTAATTAGTTAATTTGCATCTAGGGTTTCAAAATATTGCATTAGTGAAAGCACATATAGGTTGCATTTTTGCATCTTGCATCATTGATAACATTCAAACAAAAAACCTAACATTCACTCATAATTTGCTGAAATTAGTGCAAAAACCCTAATTTGAGACTAATATGCCCCTCTAGGCAATTTAGTCTCAATGCAGGTTGTTTTACTTGATTTCTAGGTATTGTGTATGGACTGTTTATCAGCATTTGAATCCCTAAAAATCCCTAACTAGGACTCATACTCCCCTCTAGGTGATTTAGTCCCATTTCAAATCTTAAACTGCATTTTACAGTATTAAAATCTCTATTTCTATATTTTTGTTAGTTGTTATTATATTTTCGTTTCAGTTTCTAGATTTTTTGTTTCATTCATTTCATTACATATAGCTTAATTTAATTTGAATATGAAGTAGAGAATATCATCTATCTTGTGTTCATTGCATTTACCTTGTATTCATTCATTGCCCCTTGCATGAGCTTTACTACTTGGTGTCGTATTGCTAATACTATAGTGAGATTGAGTTCGAGACTCATGACATCCTGTGATAAAACAATAATTATGGATCTTGGGTTATCTATCTCTTTCACTACTAGTGTTTACACTAGTTCACGAGGTATAGACCATACCCTTAACAACTATTTTCCTTTAAGTAGTGTGATAAGTGTTGAAACAATGGTTGCTAGTATTCTGCAAGAAAACATAATACAAATCCATGAGGACTTAGCAAACCTACAAATTCAATTGAGTACTGAAAATATTTAAACCACTACTATCCCTACCATAGATAACATACACCACATGATTGAAAGTGAAAAAGGAGTTGAACTTGTGCGTAACGTAGCTCAGATTTTTGGAAAACACCTTACCTTAGCAACTAGTTGTGCTTTACCTTCAACAATGTCCAAAGTCAAGGAGGAACTCAAATTCCTCCTCCCACAACTATTGCCTCTATTCCTACCTATTGATCATAAAATCTTGTACCTCTCCGAACAACCTTATTGAAAATTGAGCGAGTAGGGTACCAATTTGCATCTCACTGAATGAGCTCCGAGACTTTTAAAGAAAGCCGACTCTTCTTTTTGTTTGGGGGAAAGGAGGTAGAGAGAAATTCAAATAAAACATAAGGATGGTGATTCGCCAAAGCTTTTAGAACATTTCAAACATTAACTATCTCTTATAACTAATGAGATGCAAACACAATATCATAGACCCTTCATTCTTGGGAAGAGAACAAGCAACTAAGGCTAGAGAAAGCATAATGCAATCTTTCAAATCTCCCCATGGGAAGAATCCATTAAGGTCCAACAAAAATAAGAAACCCTAAAGATTAACAAGAATACTCAGATGTTTACAGAATCCTTCCTCCGTTATAGCATAATATGAAAAATGGCATATCATTTATAGAAACTGAAGGAGTATAATGGACATGATCCAATTTTTGAAAGGTAGCATAGAACATAGAAGCTAACAACATGTAAAATAATTATCTAGAATATCAATATAAGGCTTTAACATAATATTCTCAACATAAATTAAATATGAAAAAGAAACTTGACAACGGTCATAAAATGCACAATCCTAAAGATTTCTCCCTAATAGATCAAATTATTATGATATATTAACTGTAAACAAAGGTCGAATGCCAATCCAATGATAGTTTGAACAAATACAAATAAAACATGCCAAAGAGAATAAATAGTATTCTGTAAAACCTTTTTGTTTTTGAGAAAATATAACTCCCTAAAACAATATCTATATTCTTCAAAAATATTTTTAAAAGAAACTCCAAAACTCTCTTTCTTTACTGCTAACAGTCTTTATTTATATCTAGAAGAAGAAACTACCATATGCCTGAATCTCATAGCTTGCAATATGATCTTAGATCTTGATTAGATCGCAACAATCTTTGCTCATAAATTCTCAACTATCTCATTAATGGTTCCATATATTTTGCAAAGATATACTATCATAAGAATATCAGATCCTAGATTTATCATATAAGCACAATCTGATCAACCATGGTGAGTGATGACACTATCCAAGAAGTCCACTCTAGAAAGAAAAGGATTTTCCTCACTGTCTTCCAAACTTCTCCTAAAAGAAAATACATTTACGGTTGACACAACCCACCCGATGAAACTGCTGATGTGGGAAGCTCGTATGTGATTTTAGAATTTATGAGAAAAACTTTGTGAGAATCCCCACCGAGCAGACATGTGTCCTGGTTCAGGCCCAAAATAAAATGATATATATAAATTCGTGTAGCCACCACATGGCGCATTTCGTGCCTTTATGCAAGAGTAGTCTTTGCCCTTCGGGTGTGGAGCCATCCTGAAGTGAAAAAGAGGTAAGGGTCAAAAATCAAAATGTTTGAAGGAAAAAATTGTTGCACAGTTTTGGAAAATCACAGGGCGCCTTCACTTGTGGAGGTATGAACCTAGATCTTAGGTAATTCTTGGAGTTTATGGAAAGTGGCATGTTGGGTCTCCCAATCTTCATCAGTGGGTTGGATGAGGGTGTGTAAATTATCGTATGATTGATCAATATCAAGGCATTCTTGAAAATAAACCCCTCCCCACCTTGATGAAATAGGTCCGAAAGGGGAAGGATTTCCTTTTCGATCTCCTCGACAGTGTGGGATGAGCTCAAACACCAGAGTGTTGTGGAGTCCTAGCTTTTGATCTTGATTTCTTTTGTGATCTGCTCAATTTTTAACACTCCTCCATCTGATGAGAATAGGGCAGGTAATATGGATTGGAGTAGAACTTTGAACTCCTGCTTGATCTCACTAACCTTCTTATTCAACAATTCTTGGAAATATTTACTTTTTTAAGCGACTTGGTGGAAAGTGATGAATTTTTTTTCTTTCCTCACATCTTCCCTTTGGTCTTGAATTCCAGTTTCTCTTAAAGCTTCTTCATTTGCTTTACATAATTTTGGGACCAAGATCCTTGATTCTTTAGCCTAGTGGGTGAATGTGTGGATAATTTGGTTGATTGTTGGGCCAATCTTTACATTCAAATCTTGAGCATCCTTTAGAAATTGCAAGATTGGTTTCAGGGCTACAACTGCAACTATGATTCCATCCCAATGAGTAGATATTAGCTTTTTATGTATCAGGAGGATTTTGGATCCCTATGTCGTGATAAATTCCTACTAAAATTGGGACTCCCTTGCTTTCATGTTTTCCTCCAATTGATTATTCTCTTGGAGAGCATCTGTAAGTTGGGAGCACAATTTTTCCACCTCCTCACTATGAACCCGAAGAGAAGACTCAACACCTTTATTTTATCATCTCTCTTTTTATGTTTCTACCGAGGTGCTCTATAGATCATTGGAGGCTTGAGATTGAATGCTAGTTAAATCTTTATACATATTCGCTTTTTGCTCATCTATCTCATGTAGCTCCCTTTGTAGCCCATCAGATATACTAGTCTTTCTGGTTACTTCATCTTCCAACTCTTTTTCCTTATTTTGAGGCACAAGAGTGGTTTCGTGCTCAACCACAATCTCACATCTCAAACTTTATACTTCTACATGAAGTTGGTCTCTCTCACTCTAGGCCTCTTCAAGCAACTTAGTTGCTTCACCTTGCTGACCCTATAACTGCCTCAAGCAAGCCATCTCCAAATATATTCCTTTGATTTCATCTTATAGCCTATCCAAGGTGGCTTTTATGTTTTCCAACTATGTCTTGTGCTTCTTCAATTTTTTTTTCCAACCTTTCATAGTCAGTGTAGACCACCTTCTGAGATGCTTTGGTTAGGACTCCTTTGTCGCATGGGAGAGTCTCACTTAGATCTAGACCCATAGCTTTGACATCATAATCTTTGAACTAAATTTCTCATTATAGCTTGGATGCTCATGGTCTCATAGCTAGGATTAGTAAAGCATTCCACTCTTCATCAAAATAGGTTTGCAACTTTGGGGTAGCTGGATTCATTGTAACCTTTCCTCGCAATTTTTGCTTTCTTGCTTGTCAGCCTCGCCTTGTTGATTCCATATGAGCTCAAAATTTTGTGGAGAATCAATAATTTGTGTGGCAAGTGAATCACCTGAAGGGAGAATAAAAAGGGTGACTGAAGGAGAGGCTATGACTATCTGAGGTTGTGGACAAGAAAAAGGGAGTGTTATCATTGAAAAAGGCGGGATGCCATGTGTGGACTAAGAAGGAGAGACACCCATCAAAGTAAAATATGAACTGAGCAGAAAAAGAGGCATTTTTTGAAGGTAGATGGGGATAGTAAAAATGGTAACATGGATTTATTAGTTTTTTAAATGGGTTCCCTTGACAAGTGGATTAAAAAATCAATTGAGGTTGATGGAGATGATACTCCTTCGGCATGTGGGGTTTCTTCGTGGGGTTCATTGTCAAATATGGCAAAGGGTGTGTTTATGATGAGGACATCAAAACCCGTGGATGGAGGATTATTTTTAGTAGATGAGGGGACTTGAACAACTAAAGTTGTAGTAGAAGAAAAAAGGGTGGGTGCAAGACTTACCTAGGCTATTGAAGCCTAAAATCTTAGTGGAGTAGATTCCACCTCTTCTTCTCCTCTACTTCATATGGTCTGTTTTCCTAAGTCTTGAAATTGTCTCCTCTTAACATGGGCTGAACTATTGGATTCAGATTCTCTGGCGGCTGATCTCACTAAAAATTGGGTCCCTACAGCTATAGTAGATCTCCATGGGGACCATCGGGTCCTTTTTTCCTTTGGTAGGGTGGTGGGGGAAGATGTGATCTGCAAGAATCTATGTTTTGACCCTTTGAATTTTTATTTTCCTATGTTAGGATCCTAAGGTTGGGAGGTGTAGAGTGGCACTTGATCTGGTTTAATCTCTCGATCAGATTTAGGATTACTATCATCATTTTTAGCCTCAATGTCATAGATTTGGTCGAAATTCTCATTGTGTGGCTTAAAATGTCCATATAAGGTGCTGAGGTTCTTGATTTACTATCGGTACTTCCAAAACTTGGTCATCTTCCTTTTTGATCATCGCAAATTCTTTTGTTGTGTTTTGACGGACTAGGCCATCTGGGCGCTTTATCCGAACTTTGCCACCCAAACATAGAAGTCGAGCCATGAGGGTCGTACATACAGTATAAAGGCTAGGTCAATGTAGACATTTTCCTTTTCCTCTATCAGTTTCGTCCTTGACTCAAAATATTCCTTCTCTTCATGTTTTATAGTCCGAAGATGTTTCGTTGTGTTGTATCTCCATGCATCACAAATGAGAACCAGGGCTAGGTGATCCAGTTTTCTAGTCAACACTTCTCTCTCTTCCCTTTTCACAAGTCTTACCTAGCTTTTGGAAATGGTAAGGGGAATTAGGTAAAGTGCCCTTTTATGCCTCCCATTTCCCTAAGCCTTATTGGGAATAGTTCCCTGATAGTATGCCTCCAAGACAAAGGTTAGGTTGTCTGTTACAAATTTAGGGAGCCTAGAAGGCTCCTCAATAAAACCATGAAATTTTGTGAAGGAAAATTCAGCTCCCAGAAAATAATCCATTGGGGTTTGGTGACTTTTCATCCATTCTAAGGCTTCAGGGAAAAAATGACTCAGAGGGTGCAGAGACAAATCTAAGAGTACTAGTTGTAGGAAGTAATCAAAAATTGAATAATAATCCCATGTATTTGAAAGCACATAAGTCTAGACCAAAATTGGTTAGTATAACTGGTGTAGGAGCACCTAGACAAAATAGGCCATTTGTTTTGGCAAATTTTTCTTTTCTTCAATTAGGGTCATGTGGACCATAGCTCTAGGAGTTAGATGTGGAATAAGGCTAGTCATTAGCTTTTAGTAGTAGTTGATAGATATTTGGAATGGTTAAGTTTTGAGGTTTAACACTAAATGTTAGTGGTTAGTTGGCTTTTAGCATTTTACCAAAATGAGCATTTGTAATGACTAACCAGCCATAGAGAGTTGAATACTCGAGCCTAAATATTTTGGATGGGGTAGTTAACATTGGACTCGACCATTGTGAAGGTTGGGAAAAAGTGCAGAGCATTTTGTATGGTTTGAAAGTTTGAAAACTAATAAAAAAACAGTGAGAAGTGGTTACAAATTTTGTGTTTCCTTGGATAATTGGTTGATTAAGAATGATCAAACCTATAGAATGCTTTAGATAGTGATAATTACTTTGTTTATTTGTTGGTGTGTTAGATTAAAGAGTGTGAGTTCATTTGCAGGTGTTTAGATTACAATTTGTTTTGATTTCCTTGTTAATTCTGTGTTGACTGGTAAAGTTAGCAAGTATGGAGTTCTAGACTCTTTTCCCACCGTACCCAGTGTATGGTTGCTTGGGAAATGGAGCTAGACTCCCTATACATAGCTAGGATAGGTTTAGGGGTGTGTAGGATTGTAGGAAAGATGGCAAAGAACTACTCCTAGGCGGGATTGACAGTGCCTGGCTAGGACAGTCAAGTTTACCATTGCTAAAAAGCACTTCATTTGTAGGGTTGGCTTCTCCAGGGTAAACCCCATGGTAGAAGGGTGGACGAAGGTCCTAAAATGGCCAGGACCCAAGGAGGAGGCTTCAATGTTCAAGGAACCAAGACAAAGCTTTGACAGACCTACCGGGTGGATAGGGAATAGAGAAAAACCCTAAAGAATGCAAAAAGAGAAAGAACAGTCCTGTGTACGGCCAGTCAAGGAGAAAAGGCTTTGAAAGGTTGTGAAGGATGGTATAAGGACTAATAATCCAAGAGAAAGATTGAAGGTTTTGTGGGAAATTTAGGAGCAACAGTTAGTTTTCCTCGGCTAGGAGGCCAAAAAGGGGCTCAAGGCTAATAGCCTTTTCCAAACCCTAACCAAGGGTTTCTTGAAAGCGATGGAGGAATGAAGGTGAAAGGAGATATAAGAGGCATGATAGGATACCAAGAAGCATGAAAGCATGAAATACTAACCCTGCAAAGAATTAGAGAAGCATGGTGTGAAATTGGCCTTTAGGAAGGATTAAGGGTCAGTGAGGACAGCAAGCAAGTAACAAGAATTGAGTGGTTTTGTTTGACAAAGGTTGGAAGAGGGGATGGCCTAGAACCAAGGCTGTCTGCAAATGTGTCAGAGCCTAGAGGTTTGGTGGTGAAAGAAGCCACAATAGGGATTTGCTAAGGTGAGACCCGGAGCTTGGAAGTGTGAGCCTTCCAACCAAACCCTCTTTACACAAGATTGGTATCAGAGCAAGTTAAAGATTTGGGAAGAAATCTTGTATGTCAGACTTGGAATCAAGTGGTTCCACAATCATGGTGAAAAATGCTGAGCTAGAAAAGAAGGTTGAAGACCAATAAGAATACAATAGGAGACTTAGGGAAAGATTGGCACAATTGGAGGAAACATTAAGCAATGTCCTGAACAAGGATGAATAGGACAGCAAAAGGGTACCTAAGCAAGAAGAGGTTGTAGAGGAGGACAAGATCCCTGAACCTGATCTTGTTCTACAAGAGGAGCCTTTCTTGAAGGCATTGAAAGCTTTGAGTGGGAAGGCACTTGAAGGAATCCCAATGTTTAGTGGAAAGATGGAAGCCGAACTAGTCATGGATTGGATAGAATGCATGGAGAATCACTTTGAATGTGATGGATTCAAAGAGGCACAGAAGGTAAAGGTGGCTAAATCCAGACTAAGAGGATCAACTTTAACATGGTGGAAATTCATCCAAACAGAGAGGGAGAAGGAAGGAAAGACACCCATCTCTACTTGGAAAGGTATGGTTGCAAAAGTGAGAGAAGCCTACATGCCTGATGACTATGAAATTCAATTACACAAGAAGAGACAAAGCCTAAGGCAAAAAGAACTAGATGTAAACACATGTACTGAAGAATTCCAAAAGATTTGTATGAGGTCCAATGTGACAAAGGATGAGAGCCTCAAAGTGGCTAGATATCTTAACGGTTTGAAGTGGAATATCCAAGAGGAGATGGCTCTTTTGAGTCCTAAAACAGTTCATCAATGTTATCAACTGGCTATTAAGATTGAGGAAAGGAACAAGAGGAATCAAGATCAGTCTTCTAGGGGCAG
>CM021100.1:602732221-602777369 GCA_007115665.2 Sequoiadendron giganteum | reverse complement strand
TAGTTGAGTATGGGATCATATATTTTTGAGGTGAAGGAATCAATTTGATAGGCTATACTGACACAGATTGGGTAGGCAGTACAACAGACAAAACGAGCACTTCAGGGTGTTGTTTAAGTTTAGGATCAGGAGTTGTTTCTTGGTTCAGCGGGAAGCAGAAGTCTGTGGCTTTGAGTTCATTAGAAGCAGAATACATAGCAGCTAGCATGGTGACATGTGAAGCTATATGGCTTCGGAAGTTGCTAGTGGCCTTGTTTGGTCAGAAGGTTGAGACTACTGTGATACATTGTGACAATTAGAGTTGCATCAAGTTGTATGAGAATCCAATGTTTCATGATAGGTCTAAACATATAGATATCAGGTATCACTTCATCAGGGATTATGTATAGTGAGGTATTGTTCAGATACAATACATACCTACAGAGGAGCAGGTAGCAGACATTCTAACTAAGGCATTGGGGAAGGAAAAATTTATCTTCCTCAGAGATAAGATGGGTGTCATACAGAACAACTTCCTCGCTAAGAGGGAGTGTTAGTTTGTTAGCTTGGACAACTGTTCATCCATTTTCTAGGATTAGATAATAGTTATCTTATTGTTGAGAATGTATTAATTATCTTCTAATTATTGATTTCCTTTAGTGACACCTTGCAACCAAATTTGTTATGGTTGTTAAGTTGTTATGTATCTCAGCCGTCGATTGAGAATCGATCTCGATCATTCATTTTCCAATGAGAGTAGTATAAAAGGAGGTCATTGGGCATTTGGAACACACAAGTTTTGTAGAAGCATTTGTAGTGCTAGAAAATGAGTTTGTGAGTTTGCAGTGATAGAAAACTGTCTTGCAGTGTTAGCCAGGGCGTAGTGATAGCGTTGGGGATAGCAGTGGAGGAATATGAATGGGAAAAGTTGAGAGATTGTCGGAGTTCTGTCAGTAAGAGGCAAGGAATCTTTGTATCTCTTAACTTGCTGAACTTAATATAATTTCTCATCTATAGAACTTGTTTTCCCTTAGGGGTTTTTCCAGGGACAATTTTTTCGAAAATATTGTGTTCATTGTGTTGCGCATTTCTTTCCGTATTTTTATTAGTGAAGTTGCAGTTGTGTTATTTTTCGATATTAGTTGTGAATTAGTTTTCAGCAGTTAAATAATCTTTTAAGATAGGAGATTAATAATCAGTGACTGTAATAGGAATTTTCACAACTCGCCTAGTCGATATAAACATCATGTCTTCTAAGTACTAGTTAAGGGAGGTTCATCGCATTTAGTAAAGAGAGACTAAAGATCAGTGGTAGACATTTCTCCTACCAATATTTGTGGAGACATTTTTGGAACACACATCCTGCCAAAAGAGAATTGCTCTGCTATTGCTCCTCCACAAATCTCGGGCTAAAAAATTCCTCCATAGGTTAATTCTCAACAGATGCCCATTCTTCTAATCCTTAATACTTTCGTAAATACTATTGTTTTGTTTCTTAATCTACTTTTTCAATCAAGGTTAGTAGTATAAAGATGTATTTATTGTTTCTGTTGAGCTACAATTCATATGGACTATCTAATACTTGAATATAGGATCTTCCTTTTATAGTTGGAGTACTCTATCAACCGAACTATTGGCCTCTCTTTGACCAGTCCATCGCTAGTCATTTCAGGTATGACTTATTTTCAAAACCCTCTCTTAAGCCATACTATTGGTCTACCAACTAAGTTATTGACCACTTATTGACCATCCCATTATCAATCTGACTGTAACTTGTTTCCAACAATTTATTCTTAACTAAGATATTTTTTGCTTCAAGATAATATCGAAAGCAATCACAGGTTTGCAAAAATAGATGCTTTGTGCCCTTAACCATACATTTTTATCTTTGATTCCCAAGAAAAATAGAGCTAATTATTTTGATTCTTTCTATCTGATAGCTCTTTGCAATGTTATTTATAAGATAATTACTACTGCTGACGATAGAATGTCTTAAGTAGTTCTTAGATTTTTTGATATCTTCTGAGTGGGGAGGCTTTGTGTAGAGTTGCCAAATTCTCGATTGAATAATTATAGCTTCAAAATCTATCCACTCTATGGGTTCTTATAAGAAAGAGCCTATATTTATCAAGTAGGATATGTCTAAGGCCTATGATAGGGTTTGTTGGTGTTTTCTTTCAAACATTTTATCAAGACTTGGATTTTGTTCAAATTGGATTGTGTGGGTTATGAGTTATGTGACTTCTTCATTTTCCTTTATTTTGATTAATGGTATCCCATCTTCTATTTTTATGCTTCATGTGGTTTTAGACAAGGGGATCCTATATCTCTCTATATGAACATCATTCTTATGGCGTAAGGTCTTGGTAGATTTTTACTCAACTGAAAGTTACTGCATGTATTGAAGGCTGGAAAGTTGCTTCAAATTTTGCTTCACATTCACATCTTCAATTTGTTTATGATACTATTTTAATGGGAACTGCTACTATTTTAGAAGCCACCAACATTAGAAAATATTTGGATATATATTTACTTTATTTTGGTCAGCATGTCAATGAGGATAATTCTAATATTTATTTTTAATACTCCTCTTGAACTCCAAAAAAAAATTTCTTCTATCCTTAGGTTTCATATAGGCCAACATCCTTTGACCTATCTTGGGATTTTGTTATCAGTTGGTCTTCATAATCATTTTCATTGGAAGAAGATAATTGATAAGTTTAAAATGAAGGTTAATCATTAGACATTTAAATAGTTATCCTTTGTTGGGTGATAATTGATAATTTCTTAAAGGAATTTGATTTCTTATGTTTCAAATTTCTTTGGGCTAGAAATTTAGATTCTTCTAAGTGGAGTCTTATTAGTTAGGATTAGGTTTGTCATCCTAAATAAAATGGTGGTCTTGTTCTTAGACTTTCAGAGTGCAATATTCAAACTTTGATTGTGAATTATTTTCGGCACTGGTGTCAAAATCCAGATCAATCTTGGTCTGAAATTCTTTGCCATAAATATTTTGATGGTGCTTCAACTAAAGAGGTTCCTCGTGTGAATTTAGGTGGATGAGGTTCTATTATATGAAACACTATTAAAAAGGGAGCATCTTTGGTTAAGTGTGGCCTCTTTTGGATTGTTAATTCTGGTAGTAGTGCTCTTTTCTAGACATATTTTTGGGATCCTCATCCTCATATTGTCCAATATTTTTTCCATCTCCTTGATTTAAGTAATATTTTCTTTGTAGTAGGTTTTTCAAGAGTTGTTGATTTCAAGTTTTCTCATCGTGTAGGTAACACTTTTATTATCTTTTGGAAAGATATGAGTTGTTGGCTAGTAGGGGTAATCAAAATGATTGGGTTGCTCTCTATTCTATATTGACATACCAGCCTTGTTTCTATTTACAAGAGGATGATGTTCTTTCCTAGAGATATGATTGAAAGGGAGTTTATTATGTGTCAAATGGCTATAAATTTTTATTGGATGAGAAAAATGGGTATGAGGCATTTCCTTGGTGGAAAAGAATTTTGAATTCTTATTGTTGGCCAAAGTGTAACTTTTTTCTTTGGCTTATTTGTCACAATAAGTGTCTCACTCGGGATAATATACCAAAGGGAGGTTTTCAAGTTCCTTCCACATATGTTCTTTGTGGAGCTAGTGAGGATAGTGTGTCTCATCTGTTGTTTCAATTTTGCTTCTTTGTTGGGCTATGGAGACACTGGTGGTCTATTTGGAATCACCCTATTTCTCATGCTTCTTCTTTATCTAAATTTTGGGCTACTAAGGGCTTCCCTCCTACTTCAGCATCTATTCTAATGTTTTCTTAGGAAATAGGTCCTATTTTAATCATGTGGAAGATTTATTTGGAGAGAAATTGTCTAATTTTTAAAGGGTATTAGTCTTGTTGGGTATATGTGGTAAGAGGTTGTAAGTTATTTGTAAGAAACTTTACAAGCTAAGTTCTCTTTTGATGACATTCTTTCTTTCATTGATAACTTTATTTTTCAAAAGTTAGCTTTGGGACAAGTGACTTCCTCCACTAGCACTAAGTCCAAGACTCACTTTTGAATAAGGTTAACAGAGTTGATAAATGGTCTCTTCCCCTTTGGGATTTTATAAAATTAATATTGATGGTTCATCTTGAGGTAGTCCAAGGGTAGTAGGTATTGGTGGAATCAAAAGGGATAATACTAAGTTATTTCACTTCTTTTTCCTCGTTTGCAATGAGGATTGCTACAAACAATCACATGGAGGATCAAGCTACCTTAGTAGCTCTAGTGAAAGCTTGTGAGATGGATTCAGTGGTGTTGGTTTCCCTCTTGAGTAAGGAGAAATATTCTTAATCTTCTTGGAGGTTGTCACTTTATGTGGCTCAAATTCTTTGCTTGGCACAAAATTTTGATTACATCTCTTTTATTCATATTGCTCATGAGTTGAATGTTGTTGTTGATTGTTTGGATAAATGGGATTCTAATGTTGAGCATAGATGGCATGTTGTGGATTGGAGATTTCTTTCTTGAATCCAAAGCTAAAATATTATTTCAATCCTTCATCATGATTTTGGTTTATATTCTTCCTTTTGGTTCTTTTTTTCCTCTTGATTTCTTTTTTTCTTGCGAGGCTAATTGGAGGTGGTTTTATAATATTAAAGCTCTTTGGATTTTTTGTTCTCTAGGATTTAATGATAGTTATTCATGTTTGAAAATATCTATGTAACTATTTTAGTTTCATAAATTAATATATATATTCACCTTTCTTCCAAAAATGAAAGCAATTGTAGGTCTGCAAATGGGCTACTATTTGCAACTAGTCATATCCTTCACAGTTTCATATTGTCACTCAGATGGAGTGGAAGTTTTTATAGGTCATTGCTTCGAAGTATATTCTATCAATTGTAATTTTATATTTTATAATTTGTAGTAGTTCTAGGGTATGTTTATTATGTGCTATACATAGGACTTCATAATGTTATGACAATTTTACAGTCAAAACCTTTATAAAATAGATTTATACTCTTCATTCTCCACAACTTGAGGACAAATTTTCACTCAATCTAAAGTGAAATATTAAACAAATAATCTTACTTTTTACAATGAATTATTGATAGTTTAGTTTATAAATGTAATTAAACTATTTAATGAATTTTTATTAATGTGATATTTGAATAAAATTTAATAACATTATTGCAATAACAAAGAGTCTTAAAAACCAAGAGAATACTAAATAAAATGGTAATGGAATTTGTTGTTAGATTATTATAGGGACTAGTGAAGAAATTTGGTAAAACCTAAAAGTATGGAATGAAATATTCGGAAAAAGTATCTTAGTATTTTTATTTATAATACTTTTATGCAATTATTTAATTGTAATTTGAAGTTCTAATTTAACAAATTGTAATTATCACTTAAATATCGTTGAAGTTGTTAAACATAAGAATACTAACCTATTAGGTGATGAGATTTTTTGGATTAGAAAGATGATGAATAGGGGGAGTTAGATACAGACATTGATAATGAATACTTTTGGTTTACATGTGCATGTTACTAAAAAAAAAAAAATTCACAAATGAAGTGCTTTAGTTGAAGGATAAATTTTCTAACTTTTCTCTTTTTAATTTGGACATTGCAATTTGCATGGAGATTTTGGTGCTACTTTTAGTCTATTATTTTCTCTTGTGATTTTGGAGACCATTGTAGCTTTCTAAGTTCATAGTTTGGATATGTATGGTTTTATGATTTTATTATTTTAAAGAATGTTATTTTTCCAAAAAGTTCCCAAACTTGTATTCCTTTTATGCTATGAATGATTGAGCCTATTAATTTATTTTAATTAAACTTGGTGTTTTGAATACTTTTTTCATGTTTCATAGCATTTTTTTTTGTTAGCAAGTTTCCCCATAGTAAATAATATGTAATATTGGTGAAGATTTTTGCACTTATTTTTTATTTTTGAATTCATTAGATTATGCATGCATGTATCTCCTAATTTGTTAGTGTAAGAATTTGTCATCTTATCAAATTTATTTTGTTTGGCATTGAAACACGATTAGCTATATTTTCTAGGTGATGGATATATTTTTGAAGTAATCATGGTTTGATTGGGATCCATGTGTAGAATATCTTCTACTTTTGTAGTCACAAATGAAGATGGACTTTAATTTAATATTAAAAACATAAATACATGGAAGCTTAATATGAAGGATTTCTTCATAAATAAATATATATACAAGCACTCTTTAGAGTAAATCAGCAAGTTTAAAGGATGATGATTCAAATATGTTATATTTAAAAGATAGAATATTCATTCATATTTTCTAGGTAGATTGAAAACATAGATACAACTTCAGCGGGTGGCCTATAACATGCCCTTGGAATCTGCAACAACAATATGGAATCATAATATACTTCAAAAAATGAGTTTTGGAGTTGTTGTTGCCCTCTATTTAGTGTTTAAGATGAAGGATTTCACTGGTTTCCAATGTTTCTGAAGGGTGGTGTTTTCTATCTAGTTCCCTTGATGCAACTACCTCTATTTATTGTAGTTGGTCCCTATTTTCCAGTTTCATGCTCTAGTCAAAATCATGTATTTTTTTTTTCTTCTTGGCTCACTGCTCATGAGTCTCGCTCTTCTCTTTTGGTTGTCTCATTTTATGTGACTCACATGTCTCCTTCCTCTATGATTGCTTTGTAACAGGTACTAACCCTTCCATTCATAATCTAATCAAAATAATATGACATTATAATATGCTTCCAACAACCTTATATTTAGTTATGCTATGGAAATCAAATTATGAATATAAAATAATTATTAAAAAAATTGTTTGACAATTTCTTATGGTAAAATTTATATATTTATATTATTTTCTATTTAATTTTTTATGTTTATTTTGAAAAAATAGTTTAATATATTTATACATTGATAAATAGTATAATCTTTTAGAAAGATAGATTTCTTCCTACATATTATATATACTTATTTATAATTACTAATTCTTACACATTATTACTTATTTTACCAGTTTATGCACATATTTCAATGTATTCACTTCATATATACATATAGACACACACATCATAATAGTTATTCTTATACATTGATTGTCTATCTCAATGTAAGTCTATTTATTTCCCAATTCATTTCATCAATAGAAGGTTGAAATATTGGTCATGGTTTTAACCATTTAAATTTAATACTTAGCCAACTCTCAACTATTTCTTTTCTACAAGGGGGTAAGTAAAATTAAAAATACATGTTTTGTTTTGTTTATTGTTTTATCATTATATTTAATGTAATTCATTCATAATCTCATTCTATCTTCAAATATCCAGATAATTACTTGGATTTAGTATTTGTATTTTAAACATGAGCACTTTAATTTGGTCCAATAAAATGAACCTAGATTTGTAGGTTCATCTTGAAACATTTTTTTTCAATAAGACTTGATATCCTTGATCTTTTACATATAAATATAGAGGCTAGAAAAGATGAACATGTCCCTTTATGATGTAAGAGTAATACTCTAAAGGTTTTCTAGAATATTGATAATCTTAAATATTAAGAAATAGAAAGAAAGAAAATTGTAAGTAGATGAAATAAAAATAATAAGCACAGAATTCATCCAATCATTTTGATGGATGTAGGAAATTTTTGTGGGTATGGATTTGACTAAAACTTGTAAAAATTTCTATTTTGGGAGGGAATTATACAAGCTTCCCACTTTACACCTTAGTCAAGTCTCACTAATCAATTCAATGATTTTGGTGAAGTTAAAAGATAACAAGAAGTAATATAAATGGCAATGATGTAGTTGTGATGGTGATAACTTGAAATGTAAACAAGGTGTATGTCATATTGCCACCTAGTAACATGCAAGCTAGATATTTCAAGAGGAAAATAATAAAATAAAATAAAATAAGAGGACACTATGAGACAAGGTGCATTGATGAGGAGAGGGTATGTGTAAAAAAATAGGCTCATGCAGTTAAAAAATAATGGAACCCCTACTCACTCCCATAATTTCATCCACTTTTCCACATGAATGGACTAAGTGAAGGTAGTTCATGGGAAGAATAACATAGTCAGGAAGATTGATCCACAACCCACCATAAAGGCAACATTTGTGGGTAATCTGG
Source organism: Sequoiadendron giganteum (assembly GCA_007115665.2). NCBI lineage: Eukaryota > Viridiplantae > Streptophyta > Pinopsida > Cupressales > Cupressaceae > Sequoiadendron > Sequoiadendron giganteum. The sequence goes on along the minus strand of CM021100.1, from coordinate 602,769,267 downwards.
GGGCATGTTTTTACGCAGAACATGAGTAGAAGAGGTTGGTAGGAGAATAAGGGAGACTATGGCATAATGAGAAAGACTGAGGGAATGCATGGAAGACATTTAGGGTTGTGATTGTAGAGAAAAATGTCAATGGAGGAAGTGCGGAAGGGAGGGATGGTCACAATTTTTTTTATTGAATCAATCTATTAACAAGGCATTAGAAAATTTTAGGAAGAGGCAATCAATAGTCATCAAAACAAAAATTACCACTATGGACAACATCATCCCTACCTATAATGAAATGGATCTGATATAAAATATTTAGGAACTTTGAGAGAATGTTATCGGTGGATGAGAATAAAATAGTAAAGTTTCCTTATTTAGATTATTTAAGGAACATGCCCTCGATTATGGAAAGGTTGGCATATATCATTGAGTAGCAAAAACGGATAACATAGTAGGTATCTTACATAGATTCCATTGCTAGTGATATCTATTTCAATCCTTGAGCCTCAAAATGAGCCAGTCAACTACAATAGATAAGAAAGACTTGGTTCTTCCATTTTCCTTATATATGGATATTGTGAATTGTTTATCCCATGTTTAGTCTTCCTCTATTTTTATTGAACAATTAATTTATATGCTAGGTGAATTTTTTTTTCTGTTATTTTTTTCAATGCATATAGAGGACCTAATCTTTATTATATTATCTCTATCAATTTTATGTTATCATTATGATGGTTGACCACTTGATATTGGAATGCACCACCAAAATAATGATCTTGTTTGGTTTGAAAATCACATTAAAGGATATTTATCCTATAAAATTTCACCTACTTTTTATAGTTCTTGGATGGTGTGAATTAACATGCCCACATTAATATTAATTTTTTTTTGATATCATGGTAATTTTTATTTTTTTCACTACGTAACCTTCAAAGTAGTCACTTGGTGGTCAAAATTACTCTCCCAATTAATGTTCCAATTTCTCTCAACGTTAAAGAAAATAAATATTTAATTAGAATTGTGTTTTATTTTGATCATCCATAAATTCCATACACACAATTGTAAATTTCTATTAATGTAGATAAAAATTATATTTCATGGAAAGCATTAGAAACCAATATATAATGACTATAAAATATGTATGATAACTAAAACGAAAGACCTAATATTGAGCATGGTATGTGGGCACAACTCATCTATTAGATTTTAGATCCATTAGTGATCGAGACCAATTTACTTATGTCTTAAAAATTAAAATGGTTTGAATGGAACATCAGTGTCATTGATTTTTTTACCACTTCACATTGTCAAATGTATTTTAGATTAAGATTGACTTTGAGCATAACACTAAATTTAAGATTTAGCTTCATAATTATGCTTAGACTTAGAAATTTTGTAAAGGAAATCTAATGGAATCTAGTAAGGTATTGTTAACCAAATGGAAAGGAGTTGATTGCAAACATATTATTGTATAATCGAATCACATTGTTGACCAATAAGGATTAGTAAAATCAGAAGAGGGGAAATATTATCCAACCAATAAACTAAGTTTTGTATAGGAATATGAAGTCTAATCGCGAGGTAAATAAAATCAAAGTGTTAAGAATTTATTATAAATAATAATATTGAGCATACATCATCATATAGTGATATATTTAGGAATAATGTTCCACATTTGTGACTCAGACATTGATCATGTTTAGGGAAAGTTTAATTATGCATTTCAAGTTCTAGAAGGAGGTCCTATAACATTATGATAATTTAATAAAACTATAATGCAAGGTGGGGTTGGGGAACCCCACTTTGACCTATGTCAAGATAGTACTTTCATTATTGAAGCATGATAACAATATTTGACTACTAATTTATAGGGATGTATATAAATTTATTAATGCCCTACTCTTAGATGGAATCAATATTACCTAACAACCTCATCCCTAGTGTAGTGTAGAAAAATGTATCCCTTTACATTTTTAGACTTGTTTGGGCCCTTCCTGCTAAAATTGGGCTTCTTTATTCCTTATTTGGTCCTATTTTGCATTCACAAGTCTTAATTATTGCATATTTCCAAGGATAATCTTGAGACATATCAAATGACCAATCATAAATGAATTATTTTGGTTTGTGTGACCCATATTTAGTGATCTAGAACTCATACACCACCTTGGGTGTATGATTCCCACCTAAGTTTTGGGGCCTAAATATGAATTTCACATTAAACTAACAATTTCTTCAAATATATGTCCTGAGCTTAGCCTAATGGGACTCATACACCCCAACTGGCGTATGAGCCCTTCTTATCTTGGATATAATTTAAATTCAAATTCTTGGTGGGATTTGCTTCTCCTAGATTTGATGTCAGCTTGTAGTGTTGTAATTTCAGGAAATATAGCATAAACAAGTATAAATACAAGGTCATTTCACTCATTTTTCACCTAGCAAGTTGATGAAGCATTCCTATAGAAATTTTTTGATCAAGAGAACTTAAAAGAGCTGAAAATAGCATTCAAGAGTGATTATGAAACATTTTGGAGCATTATTCAAGATTCAAACATCATATCAAGGTCATCATGCATCATATTTTTTTTGAGATAACATTTGTTATGTAGGGTTTTGTGATTCAAGCAAGCATTCAAGTCAAGATCTACAACATATAATCAAGATTCATGATCCACATTCATGCTAGCCATTACATAGAAGATTGCAAATTTTTGTTCAAGGGTTTGGTGAGTTGCAACATAGCTTATTTGTTAGTTCATCATTCATTCATTCTATTTGATTTCATTTCAAGGTTTGATTACCAAAATGGGGTTTGATGTTCAATGAAAACCCATATCCACTAAAAATAAACCATTTTCCTCCCTTTGGTGTGTGATTTAGAGATCTAGGTTGAAGATCGATTGAAGAGAAAGATTGGAGAAAATTTGTCAAGTTGTCCAAGTTGTCATCTATATTGCAAGATCACTAAACATCACCTATTGGTTGTGCATCAATCTTTCAGACTCAGAGATTGGATAGGAGAGAAGCTATAGGAGAACACTAAAGGATATCAAACTTTCATATTGACCTTGATATTGGGACTAAATCACCACTTGTGGCATATGATCCCTAGTATACCTGTTTGCAAACATTTCCAGCAAATCTTGAGTTGCCAATTCCAAATTCTAGTTTTTGTCGGAAACCATAATTTGGGACTAAATCACCCCTACTGGAGTATGAGTCCCAATGAGTATTAAAATCAACATTTTTAGGATTTCAAGACTTGATGCAAGCCTCATAAATTTTTAGGTGCACCTCTATACTTTCTCAATTTGTTATTTGAGTTCATTTCTAGGTCATTTACTTAAGTTTTTCATATTGATCATTTACATTTATTGTCTTTTCCAAGCCTTGCTTGGTTGTGAACCCTCTTTCTAGTCTTTAATCACACCCTAGGACATCCTATTGCATATCTCTTTTCCTAATTCCATCCTTAGATTGAGATCTCTAGGGTTTCCTTGAGTGAAACTTGAAGAACAAATAGGTGAATTAGGTCTGTATCCCCTAGTTTCATCTTCCAAAAGATAAGAACCTAACCAATTATTATTTTTGAGGTTTCATTTTTGTGAACCTGGCCTTTATAAGACCTTATTTTCTGATTTGGAGTGCATCATAGTCCTAGATCGAGCTTAAATTAACTTTGCTTTAGGTTGTGCATTAATTAGTTAATTTGCATCTAGGGTTTCAAAATATTGCATTAGTGAAAGCACATATAGGTTGCATTTTTGCATCTTGCATCATTGATAACATTCAAACAAAAAACCTAACATTCACTCATAATTTGCTGAAATTAGTGCAAAAACCCTAATTTGAGACTAATATGCCCCTCTAGGCAATTTAGTCTCAATGCAGGTTGTTTTACTTGATTTCTAGGTATTGTGTATGGACTGTTTATCAGCATTTGAATCCCTAAAAATCCCTAACTAGGACTCATACTCCCCTCTAGGTGATTTAGTCCCATTTCAAATCTTAAACTGCATTTTACAGTATTAAAATCTCTATTTCTATATTTTTGTTAGTTGTTATTATATTTTCGTTTCAGTTTCTAGATTTTTTGTTTCATTCATTTCATTACATATAGCTTAATTTAATTTGAATATGAAGTAGAGAATATCATCTATCTTGTGTTCATTGCATTTACCTTGTATTCATTCATTGCCCCTTGCATGAGCTTTACTACTTGGTGTCGTATTGCTAATACTATAGTGAGATTGAGTTCGAGACTCATGACATCCTGTGATAAAACAATAATTATGGATCTTGGGTTATCTATCTCTTTCACTACTAGTGTTTACACTAGTTCACGAGGTATAGACCATACCCTTAACAACTATTTTCCTTTAAGTAGTGTGATAAGTGTTGAAACAATGGTTGCTAGTATTCTGCAAGAAAACATAATACAAATCCATGAGGACTTAGCAAACCTACAAATTCAATTGAGTACTGAAAATATTTAAACCACTACTATCCCTACCATAGATAACATACACCACATGATTGAAAGTGAAAAAGGAGTTGAACTTGTGCGTAACGTAGCTCAGATTTTTGGAAAACACCTTACCTTAGCAACTAGTTGTGCTTTACCTTCAACAATGTCCAAAGTCAAGGAGGAACTCAAATTCCTCCTCCCACAACTATTGCCTCTATTCCTACCTATTGATCATAAAATCTTGTACCTCTCCGAACAACCTTATTGAAAATTGAGCGAGTAGGGTACCAATTTGCATCTCACTGAATGAGCTCCGAGACTTTTAAAGAAAGCCGACTCTTCTTTTTGTTTGGGGGAAAGGAGGTAGAGAGAAATTCAAATAAAACATAAGGATGGTGATTCGCCAAAGCTTTTAGAACATTTCAAACATTAACTATCTCTTATAACTAATGAGATGCAAACACAATATCATAGACCCTTCATTCTTGGGAAGAGAACAAGCAACTAAGGCTAGAGAAAGCATAATGCAATCTTTCAAATCTCCCCATGGGAAGAATCCATTAAGGTCCAACAAAAATAAGAAACCCTAAAGATTAACAAGAATACTCAGATGTTTACAGAATCCTTCCTCCGTTATAGCATAATATGAAAAATGGCATATCATTTATAGAAACTGAAGGAGTATAATGGACATGATCCAATTTTTGAAAGGTAGCATAGAACATAGAAGCTAACAACATGTAAAATAATTATCTAGAATATCAATATAAGGCTTTAACATAATATTCTCAACATAAATTAAATATGAAAAAGAAACTTGACAACGGTCATAAAATGCACAATCCTAAAGATTTCTCCCTAATAGATCAAATTATTATGATATATTAACTGTAAACAAAGGTCGAATGCCAATCCAATGATAGTTTGAACAAATACAAATAAAACATGCCAAAGAGAATAAATAGTATTCTGTAAAACCTTTTTGTTTTTGAGAAAATATAACTCCCTAAAACAATATCTATATTCTTCAAAAATATTTTTAAAAGAAACTCCAAAACTCTCTTTCTTTACTGCTAACAGTCTTTATTTATATCTAGAAGAAGAAACTACCATATGCCTGAATCTCATAGCTTGCAATATGATCTTAGATCTTGATTAGATCGCAACAATCTTTGCTCATAAATTCTCAACTATCTCATTAATGGTTCCATATATTTTGCAAAGATATACTATCATAAGAATATCAGATCCTAGATTTATCATATAAGCACAATCTGATCAACCATGGTGAGTGATGACACTATCCAAGAAGTCCACTCTAGAAAGAAAAGGATTTTCCTCACTGTCTTCCAAACTTCTCCTAAAAGAAAATACATTTACGGTTGACACAACCCACCCGATGAAACTGCTGATGTGGGAAGCTCGTATGTGATTTTAGAATTTATGAGAAAAACTTTGTGAGAATCCCCACCGAGCAGACATGTGTCCTGGTTCAGGCCCAAAATAAAATGATATATATAAATTCGTGTAGCCACCACATGGCGCATTTCGTGCCTTTATGCAAGAGTAGTCTTTGCCCTTCGGGTGTGGAGCCATCCTGAAGTGAAAAAGAGGTAAGGGTCAAAAATCAAAATGTTTGAAGGAAAAAATTGTTGCACAGTTTTGGAAAATCACAGGGCGCCTTCACTTGTGGAGGTATGAACCTAGATCTTAGGTAATTCTTGGAGTTTATGGAAAGTGGCATGTTGGGTCTCCCAATCTTCATCAGTGGGTTGGATGAGGGTGTGTAAATTATCGTATGATTGATCAATATCAAGGCATTCTTGAAAATAAACCCCTCCCCACCTTGATGAAATAGGTCCGAAAGGGGAAGGATTTCCTTTTCGATCTCCTCGACAGTGTGGGATGAGCTCAAACACCAGAGTGTTGTGGAGTCCTAGCTTTTGATCTTGATTTCTTTTGTGATCTGCTCAATTTTTAACACTCCTCCATCTGATGAGAATAGGGCAGGTAATATGGATTGGAGTAGAACTTTGAACTCCTGCTTGATCTCACTAACCTTCTTATTCAACAATTCTTGGAAATATTTACTTTTTTAAGCGACTTGGTGGAAAGTGATGAATTTTTTTTCTTTCCTCACATCTTCCCTTTGGTCTTGAATTCCAGTTTCTCTTAAAGCTTCTTCATTTGCTTTACATAATTTTGGGACCAAGATCCTTGATTCTTTAGCCTAGTGGGTGAATGTGTGGATAATTTGGTTGATTGTTGGGCCAATCTTTACATTCAAATCTTGAGCATCCTTTAGAAATTGCAAGATTGGTTTCAGGGCTACAACTGCAACTATGATTCCATCCCAATGAGTAGATATTAGCTTTTTATGTATCAGGAGGATTTTGGATCCCTATGTCGTGATAAATTCCTACTAAAATTGGGACTCCCTTGCTTTCATGTTTTCCTCCAATTGATTATTCTCTTGGAGAGCATCTGTAAGTTGGGAGCACAATTTTTCCACCTCCTCACTATGAACCCGAAGAGAAGACTCAACACCTTTATTTTATCATCTCTCTTTTTATGTTTCTACCGAGGTGCTCTATAGATCATTGGAGGCTTGAGATTGAATGCTAGTTAAATCTTTATACATATTCGCTTTTTGCTCATCTATCTCATGTAGCTCCCTTTGTAGCCCATCAGATATACTAGTCTTTCTGGTTACTTCATCTTCCAACTCTTTTTCCTTATTTTGAGGCACAAGAGTGGTTTCGTGCTCAACCACAATCTCACATCTCAAACTTTATACTTCTACATGAAGTTGGTCTCTCTCACTCTAGGCCTCTTCAAGCAACTTAGTTGCTTCACCTTGCTGACCCTATAACTGCCTCAAGCAAGCCATCTCCAAATATATTCCTTTGATTTCATCTTATAGCCTATCCAAGGTGGCTTTTATGTTTTCCAACTATGTCTTGTGCTTCTTCAATTTTTTTTTCCAACCTTTCATAGTCAGTGTAGACCACCTTCTGAGATGCTTTGGTTAGGACTCCTTTGTCGCATGGGAGAGTCTCACTTAGATCTAGACCCATAGCTTTGACATCATAATCTTTGAACTAAATTTCTCATTATAGCTTGGATGCTCATGGTCTCATAGCTAGGATTAGTAAAGCATTCCACTCTTCATCAAAATAGGTTTGCAACTTTGGGGTAGCTGGATTCATTGTAACCTTTCCTCGCAATTTTTGCTTTCTTGCTTGTCAGCCTCGCCTTGTTGATTCCATATGAGCTCAAAATTTTGTGGAGAATCAATAATTTGTGTGGCAAGTGAATCACCTGAAGGGAGAATAAAAAGGGTGACTGAAGGAGAGGCTATGACTATCTGAGGTTGTGGACAAGAAAAAGGGAGTGTTATCATTGAAAAAGGCGGGATGCCATGTGTGGACTAAGAAGGAGAGACACCCATCAAAGTAAAATATGAACTGAGCAGAAAAAGAGGCATTTTTTGAAGGTAGATGGGGATAGTAAAAATGGTAACATGGATTTATTAGTTTTTTAAATGGGTTCCCTTGACAAGTGGATTAAAAAATCAATTGAGGTTGATGGAGATGATACTCCTTCGGCATGTGGGGTTTCTTCGTGGGGTTCATTGTCAAATATGGCAAAGGGTGTGTTTATGATGAGGACATCAAAACCCGTGGATGGAGGATTATTTTTAGTAGATGAGGGGACTTGAACAACTAAAGTTGTAGTAGAAGAAAAAAGGGTGGGTGCAAGACTTACCTAGGCTATTGAAGCCTAAAATCTTAGTGGAGTAGATTCCACCTCTTCTTCTCCTCTACTTCATATGGTCTGTTTTCCTAAGTCTTGAAATTGTCTCCTCTTAACATGGGCTGAACTATTGGATTCAGATTCTCTGGCGGCTGATCTCACTAAAAATTGGGTCCCTACAGCTATAGTAGATCTCCATGGGGACCATCGGGTCCTTTTTTCCTTTGGTAGGGTGGTGGGGGAAGATGTGATCTGCAAGAATCTATGTTTTGACCCTTTGAATTTTTATTTTCCTATGTTAGGATCCTAAGGTTGGGAGGTGTAGAGTGGCACTTGATCTGGTTTAATCTCTCGATCAGATTTAGGATTACTATCATCATTTTTAGCCTCAATGTCATAGATTTGGTCGAAATTCTCATTGTGTGGCTTAAAATGTCCATATAAGGTGCTGAGGTTCTTGATTTACTATCGGTACTTCCAAAACTTGGTCATCTTCCTTTTTGATCATCGCAAATTCTTTTGTTGTGTTTTGACGGACTAGGCCATCTGGGCGCTTTATCCGAACTTTGCCACCCAAACATAGAAGTCGAGCCATGAGGGTCGTACATACAGTATAAAGGCTAGGTCAATGTAGACATTTTCCTTTTCCTCTATCAGTTTCGTCCTTGACTCAAAATATTCCTTCTCTTCATGTTTTATAGTCCGAAGATGTTTCGTTGTGTTGTATCTCCATGCATCACAAATGAGAACCAGGGCTAGGTGATCCAGTTTTCTAGTCAACACTTCTCTCTCTTCCCTTTTCACAAGTCTTACCTAGCTTTTGGAAATGGTAAGGGGAATTAGGTAAAGTGCCCTTTTATGCCTCCCATTTCCCTAAGCCTTATTGGGAATAGTTCCCTGATAGTATGCCTCCAAGACAAAGGTTAGGTTGTCTGTTACAAATTTAGGGAGCCTAGAAGGCTCCTCAATAAAACCATGAAATTTTGTGAAGGAAAATTCAGCTCCCAGAAAATAATCCATTGGGGTTTGGTGACTTTTCATCCATTCTAAGGCTTCAGGGAAAAAATGACTCAGAGGGTGCAGAGACAAATCTAAGAGTACTAGTTGTAGGAAGTAATCAAAAATTGAATAATAATCCCATGTATTTGAAAGCACATAAGTCTAGACCAAAATTGGTTAGTATAACTGGTGTAGGAGCACCTAGACAAAATAGGCCATTTGTTTTGGCAAATTTTTCTTTTCTTCAATTAGGGTCATGTGGACCATAGCTCTAGGAGTTAGATGTGGAATAAGGCTAGTCATTAGCTTTTAGTAGTAGTTGATAGATATTTGGAATGGTTAAGTTTTGAGGTTTAACACTAAATGTTAGTGGTTAGTTGGCTTTTAGCATTTTACCAAAATGAGCATTTGTAATGACTAACCAGCCATAGAGAGTTGAATACTCGAGCCTAAATATTTTGGATGGGGTAGTTAACATTGGACTCGACCATTGTGAAGGTTGGGAAAAAGTGCAGAGCATTTTGTATGGTTTGAAAGTTTGAAAACTAATAAAAAAACAGTGAGAAGTGGTTACAAATTTTGTGTTTCCTTGGATAATTGGTTGATTAAGAATGATCAAACCTATAGAATGCTTTAGATAGTGATAATTACTTTGTTTATTTGTTGGTGTGTTAGATTAAAGAGTGTGAGTTCATTTGCAGGTGTTTAGATTACAATTTGTTTTGATTTCCTTGTTAATTCTGTGTTGACTGGTAAAGTTAGCAAGTATGGAGTTCTAGACTCTTTTCCCACCGTACCCAGTGTATGGTTGCTTGGGAAATGGAGCTAGACTCCCTATACATAGCTAGGATAGGTTTAGGGGTGTGTAGGATTGTAGGAAAGATGGCAAAGAACTACTCCTAGGCGGGATTGACAGTGCCTGGCTAGGACAGTCAAGTTTACCATTGCTAAAAAGCACTTCATTTGTAGGGTTGGCTTCTCCAGGGTAAACCCCATGGTAGAAGGGTGGACGAAGGTCCTAAAATGGCCAGGACCCAAGGAGGAGGCTTCAATGTTCAAGGAACCAAGACAAAGCTTTGACAGACCTACCGGGTGGATAGGGAATAGAGAAAAACCCTAAAGAATGCAAAAAGAGAAAGAACAGTCCTGTGTACGGCCAGTCAAGGAGAAAAGGCTTTGAAAGGTTGTGAAGGATGGTATAAGGACTAATAATCCAAGAGAAAGATTGAAGGTTTTGTGGGAAATTTAGGAGCAACAGTTAGTTTTCCTCGGCTAGGAGGCCAAAAAGGGGCTCAAGGCTAATAGCCTTTTCCAAACCCTAACCAAGGGTTTCTTGAAAGCGATGGAGGAATGAAGGTGAAAGGAGATATAAGAGGCATGATAGGATACCAAGAAGCATGAAAGCATGAAATACTAACCCTGCAAAGAATTAGAGAAGCATGGTGTGAAATTGGCCTTTAGGAAGGATTAAGGGTCAGTGAGGACAGCAAGCAAGTAACAAGAATTGAGTGGTTTTGTTTGACAAAGGTTGGAAGAGGGGATGGCCTAGAACCAAGGCTGTCTGCAAATGTGTCAGAGCCTAGAGGTTTGGTGGTGAAAGAAGCCACAATAGGGATTTGCTAAGGTGAGACCCGGAGCTTGGAAGTGTGAGCCTTCCAACCAAACCCTCTTTACACAAGATTGGTATCAGAGCAAGTTAAAGATTTGGGAAGAAATCTTGTATGTCAGACTTGGAATCAAGTGGTTCCACAATCATGGTGAAAAATGCTGAGCTAGAAAAGAAGGTTGAAGACCAATAAGAATACAATAGGAGACTTAGGGAAAGATTGGCACAATTGGAGGAAACATTAAGCAATGTCCTGAACAAGGATGAATAGGACAGCAAAAGGGTACCTAAGCAAGAAGAGGTTGTAGAGGAGGACAAGATCCCTGAACCTGATCTTGTTCTACAAGAGGAGCCTTTCTTGAAGGCATTGAAAGCTTTGAGTGGGAAGGCACTTGAAGGAATCCCAATGTTTAGTGGAAAGATGGAAGCCGAACTAGTCATGGATTGGATAGAATGCATGGAGAATCACTTTGAATGTGATGGATTCAAAGAGGCACAGAAGGTAAAGGTGGCTAAATCCAGACTAAGAGGATCAACTTTAACATGGTGGAAATTCATCCAAACAGAGAGGGAGAAGGAAGGAAAGACACCCATCTCTACTTGGAAAGGTATGGTTGCAAAAGTGAGAGAAGCCTACATGCCTGATGACTATGAAATTCAATTACACAAGAAGAGACAAAGCCTAAGGCAAAAAGAACTAGATGTAAACACATGTACTGAAGAATTCCAAAAGATTTGTATGAGGTCCAATGTGACAAAGGATGAGAGCCTCAAAGTGGCTAGATATCTTAACGGTTTGAAGTGGAATATCCAAGAGGAGATGGCTCTTTTGAGTCCTAAAACAGTTCATCAATGTTATCAACTGGCTATTAAGATTGAGGAAAGGAACAAGAGGAATCAAGATCAGTCTTCTAGGGGCAGAGGCAAAGGTAGGGATCAAAGAGATCAAAGAGGACAGCATGGAGGTTACTAGGGTAGAGGTAATGATCAAAGAAACCAAGGAGAATCTAAGCTCACTGAACATGGAGGTGAAAAATATTTAAGAGGAAGATTTAACAGAGGAAGAGGACCTCAAGGAGGTTCAAATAGAGGAAGAGGAGCAGGAAAAAGTAACTCTTACTTTGCCACCATGAAGTGTTATCATTGCAATCAGATGGGACACCCAGCTTATAGATGCCTGGAGAAATTTTTTTCTTCAAGCAATGAAAAGAGAGTGGCCTATGCACAAGAGGACACCATGAGTCCTAAGACAACTGAGATCAGTCATATAGAGTTTGAAAATGGAGAGAGTTTGATGTTTAGAAGAGTGTTGATAAGGCAACCGGTCAAGGAAGAACCTAAGCAAAGAAGAGCTCTTTTTAGAGTAAGGTGCAAAATTCTTGGTAAAGTATGCAAGGTCATTGTAGATTCTGGTTCTACAGACAATATAATCTCAGAGGAGGCAGTAACTAAACTGAAATTGTAGAAGGTACCTCATACTAACCCCTACAAGGTCACTTGGCTAAACAAAGGGCAAAGTGTTTTGGTTAATGAGTAAGTAATAGTGGAATTTTCAATTGGAGGTTATAAAGAAAAGTTAGTTTGTGATGTTTTACACATGGATGCATGCCATCTACTATTGGGCAGACCATGGAAATATGATAGGAGTGTTGTGTATGATGGTAAAGAGAATACAATTGCATTTAAGAAGGATGGAAGAACCTTTAAATTGTAGTCACTGTTCGAGGTAGATGAAGGATAGTCCAAGACACCAAGTGTGCTTCTTAGTAGTGGAAAAGAGTTCCTCAACACCCTACATGAAGGTGGAGAAGGATATGTTGTGTTATTATAGTCCAAAGAGGAAGAGAAGATGGAAAAACCAGTCATACCAAAAATAGTCTAGAATTTGCTTGATAAGTACAAAGATATTGTAAGTGATGGTACACCTACAACCTTACCTCCAAAGAGAGCTATTAGTCATCAAATAAATTTCATACTTGGAGCATCATTACCTAACGAAGCAGCCTACAAGTTGACATTAGATCAAAACTTGGAAGTAGCTAGACAAGTGAGAGAATTGTTGGATCAACAGTTGATACAAAAGAGCATCAGCCCATGTGCAGTACTAGTAGTCTTGGCAAGTAAAAAGGGAGGCAAATGGAGGTTGTGTACTGACTCTAGAGAAATCAACAGGATCACAATTAGGTACAGTTTTCCAATTCCTAGAATTGAGGATTTAATGGATTGTCTTGGAGGGGATCAATATTACACAAAGTTGGATCTAAAAAGTGGATACCATCATATCAGAATTAAGGATGGTGATGAATGGAATACAACATTCAAGACAACAGATGGTTTATATGAATGGAAAGTGATGCCATTTGGCCTTTCCAATGCACCTAGCATGTTCATGAGACTAATGAATGAAGTGCTTAAGGATTTCATAGGGATTTTTGTGGTAGTCTATCTTGATGACATACTGATTTTTAGTAAGACAACAAAAGAACATCTGAAGCATGTGGAGATGGCTCTTAAAAGGTTGCAAGAAGAGAAGTTGGCAATCAATCTTGAGAAGTGTGAGTTCTTCAAACAAGAACTTGTGTACTTGGGTTTTGTAGTGTCTAAGGGATCATTGAAAATGGATCCAAGCAAGGTGGAGGCAATCATGAACTGGCCTACACCAACCATAGCAACAGAGGTAAGGAGTTTCCATGGATTGGCCCAATTCTACAAGAAATTCATAAGAAATTTTAGTGGTATTTGTGCACCAGTTTTAGAGACAATCAAAGGGGGTGTGAAAACCAAGTTTGTGTGGACACATGTAGCTAAGAGGGGGTTTGAGAAACTGAAGCAAGAAGTAGCAACTCAACCCATACTTTTACTACCTAGTTTTGACAAATTGTTCACTGTTGAGTGTGATGCAAGTGGAGTGGCAGTTGGAGGAGTGTTAGGTCAAGAGGGTAGGCCTATAGCCTTATTTAGTGAGAAGATTAATGAAGCAAAGAAGAAATACTCAACCTATGACTTGGAACTTTATGCTTTGGTTCAGTCACTTAGGAAATGGAGGCATTATCTTCTACCCAAGGAGTTTATAGTCTTTACAGACAACCAAGCACTCAGCTATATGAACACCCAAGAGAAATTGAGCAATAGGCATTTGAAGTGGATGGAATACATCCAAGCTTTCACATTCACCATCAAACATAAGAAGGAGCAAATGAATAAGGTAGTAGATGCATTGAGCAAGAGGTTATTGACAGTTCAAGAGATACAAGTGAAAAGCATAGGAATTGAAAGCTTTAAAGAACTCTATGGAGAGGATGAAGATTTCTCAGAGGTCTATAAGGTATGTTTAAACTTTGAGAATCACTTTCATAGTCAGGATTGTTGCTTAAAGGAAACCAATTATGTGTTCCTAAAAGGTCAATGAGAGAAAATATGATCCAAGAAAAGCACAATGGCAGTCTTAGTGGGCATTTTGGCATCAATAAGACATTAGAGTTGGTTCAAAGATTTTATTATTGGCCTAAGTTGGCAAGAGATGTTAGGAAATATGTGGAACAGTGTGTTGTATGCATGAGAGCTAAGGGAGGAGCTAGTAATGCTGGTCTTTATCAACCCCTATCAATTCCAAATAGACCTTGGGAGTGTGTGAGCATGGATTTTGTGGTAGGCCTTCCTAAGACCAAATCTGGTTTTGACAGTGTGTATGTAGTGGTGGACATATTTAGTAAGATGAGTCATTTTATACCTTGTAAAACTACTCATGATGATAGTTACATAGCTCATCTCTTTTTCAAGGAGGTTGTAAGGATTCATGGCTTACCTTTAAGCATAGTTTCAGACAGGGATGTTAAATTTATGAGTCATTTTTGGAAGACTTTGTGGAATAGGTTGGGAACCAATCTGTCTTTTGGATCTTCCTATCATCCTCAGATCGATGGCCAAACAGAGGTGGTTAACAAGGTTCTAGGTAACCTACTGAGGTGTCTAACAAAGGAGTATGGATAGACTTGGGATATGGTCATCTCAGAAGCTGAGTTTGCCTATAATGACAGTGTCAATAAAACTACGGGGAAAAGTCCTTTTGAGGTTGTGTATGGGATGCACCCAAGAGGCATTTGTGAAGTTAGAGACCTTAGAACTATGGAGAATAGGAGTGGACATGCAGAGGACTTCACTCAAACCATGAAGGAGATCCATGAGCAGGTCAAGAACACAATTATAGCAGCAACCAACAAGTTGAAGGAGAAAGTTGATTTGTCAAAGAGAGATGTGCAATTTGTAGTTGGGGATTATTTTATGGTCCACCTCAATAAATCAAGATTGTAGAAGGGCATGGAAACCAAGTTATAGATGAAAAGAGTGGGTCCATGCGAGGTGTTGGCCAAATATGGCAAAAATGCATATAAGGTGGAGTTACCATCAGATTTGGGCATCTCTCCAGTTTTCAATTTTGTTGATTTAATCAAATACAAGGGATCAGTCAATGATGAGGAGCAGACCAACAAGGAAGTGTTCAAGGACATCAGTAACATCTCACTACCCAATCAGGACAAGCAACAAGCTGAGAAGATATTGGAATCCAGGGTACAAAAGTCTACAAGGCACAAGGTGTATATGGAGCACCTAATCAAGTAGAAGCATAAGCATGAGTTAGAGGCTACATGGGTACAAGAGGACTAGTTCAAGAAGCTTGGAATTGATTTGTCCTTTTTCTCTCCTTCTCCTTCTTAGTGTTTCTGCTGGGAGGGGGAGAATGGTGCAGGAGCACCTAGACAAAATAGGCCATTTGTTTTGGAAATTTTTGCTTTTCTTCAATTAAGGTCATGTGGACCATTGCTCTAGGAGTTAGATGTTGAATAAGGCTAGTCATTAGCTTTCAGTAGTAGTTGATAGCTATTTGGAATTGTTAAGTTTTGAGGTTTAACACTAAATGTTAGTGGTTAGTTACCTTTTAGCATTTTACCAAAATGAGCATTTGTAATGACTAACCAGCCTTGGAGAGTTGAAGACTCGAGCCTAACTATTTTGGATGGGGTAGTTAAGGTTGGCCTCAACCATTGTGCAGGTTGGGAAAAAGTGGAGACCATTTTGTATGGTTTGAAAGTTTGAAAACTATTGAAAAAATAGTGAGAAGTGGTTACAAATTCTGTGTTTTCTTGGATAATTGGTTGATCAAGAACGATCAAACCTGTAGAATGCTTTAGATAGTGATAATTTCTTTTTTTATTTGTTGGTGTGTTAGATTAAAGAGTGTGAGTTCATTTGTAGGTGTTTAGATTACAATTTGTTTTGATTTCCTTGTTAATTCTGTGTTGACTGGTAAAGTTAGCCAGTATGGAGTTCTAGACTCTTTTCCCACCGTACCTAGTGTATGGTTTCTTGGGAAATGGAGCTAGACTCATCAAGGATAGGTGTAGGGGTGTGTAGGAGTGAAGGAAAGATGGCAAAGAACTACTCCTAGGTGGGCTTGACAGTGCCTAGCTAGGACAATCAAGTTTACCAATGCTAAAAAGCACTTCATTTACAGGGTTAGCTTCTCCAGGCTAAACCCCATGGTAGAAGGGTGGAGGAAGGTCCCAAAATGTCTAGGACCCAAGGAGGAGGCTTCAATGTTCAAGGAACCAAGACAAAGCTTTGACAGACCTACCAGGTGGATAGGGAATAGAGAAAAACCCTAAAGAATGCAAAAAGAGAAAGAACAGTCCTGTGTACGGCCAATCAAGGAGAAAATGCTTTGAAAGGTTGTGAAGGATGGTATAAGGACTAATAATCCAAGAGAAATATTTAAGGTTTTGTGGGAAAGTTAGGAACAACAGTTAGTTTTCCTCGGCTAGGAGGCCAAAAAAGGGCTCAAGGCTAATAGCCTTTTCCAAACCCTAACCAAGGGTTTCTTGAAAGCGATGGAGGAATGAAGGTGAAAGGAGATCTAAGAGGCATGATAGGATGCCAAGAAGCATGAAAACATGAAATACTAACCCTGCAAAGACTTAGAGAAGCATGGTGTGAAATTGGCCTTTAGGAAGGATTAAGGGTCAGTGAGGACAGCAAACAAGAAACAAGAACTAAGTGGTTTTGTTTGACAAAGGTTGGAAGAGGGGATGGGGTAGAACCAGGGGTGTCTGTAGATGTGTCAGAGCCTCACAATAGGGATTTTCTGAGGTGAGACCCGGAGCTTGGAAGTGTGAGGCTTCCAACCAAACCCTCTTTACACCAATAACCCATTTGCATCAAACTTACTAAGTGATAAATATCCTCTAAAAAATTTAGTGTTCTGATGTAAAATCAAGTGTTTTAGAATGGAAGAATACCTGAACCAAAAAATAGTTGCATAATTTTTTAATTGTTCCAACATCTTTTCGACCGTTTCATCAGAAAAATCAAAATACTTTTGGCTCCTCTCCTTCCTCAGCATGAAAGCCAAGCCTGCTTGGAATCCATAAAATTTTTCACTCTCTTCAAAGAAATAAATATAAGCTATCATTGAGAAACCAACTTGCACATTTTCTTTGAACTTTTTGCATGCTAGGGGAAGATTAGTTGCTTTCCATTCATTTTCTCATTTGTTTCATCCATATAAAATTTTAATTGCTTGTCTCAAGTTCTCCAAAAATCTTCTATACTTATGTGTTTGAATCTTTCGACATCCTAGTTTACAGGGATGCATAGCATATCCCATATGGTTGTTGCACTGATGGTAACCCTCAACTTGTTGCCATTAATAACCCCCATTTCTTTATCTATCCTTTTCACGCATGCATCCACTAGCTCTCAACATGGATGTATAAAGGGCAATATGAATTGCGGCAAACCAAAATACTAGAGTCCTAAAATAAGGCCCTTAGTTGACCCATGGGTGATCATTCTTTACATTGTTCCTTCCCTAAATTTTTTAGGGTTTACATGAAAATTAGGGTCAAAAATATTATCTGTGAAATCTTTAACCGCTTCCTCCTTAATGGGGTTGCTTTCTTGTATGGTTTTAGTATGAGAAAAACTCTGTTCTTCTAGTGTTGGGGCACTAGCATATGAATCCTTTACAATGATGTTGGAATAGCCTAGTCTAGTAGATGAGACTATAACTTGTCGACCAAAATATGATTCCTCCAGCATTGTTGCCTCCTTGGAAGGATTTACAAAAAACTTCTTAAGATCAACACTTGCTTGAGGTTTTCGATACTTAGCAAAAATTTCCTTTTGGGTGCATTTAATTTTCACACGTACATGCCATAAGGTGTTTCCATTACCACTAGCTTGCTAAGTGCTTCCAGTGAGGTGATACATGTGGAGTGAGATCTGTATCCCTTGGGAATTCCAACCTTGTTGTGAGAATGTAATTAGTACATTCCTTCTACCACCGTTTTTACAAATAAGCCTTGAATGATGGGAATTCTGCCTTTAGCAATGGAAAGCATGCTTTGAGTGATGGAAAGGTACTTTGAAAAGATATTGACATTTCATTTGGTAGATTTTATCCCTTTAAGAAATTTCTTTTTGCATAAGTGAGTAGGCTAGTGTTGATGATGACAATGGACAAATCATAGCAAATGGTACATAAAATAATTTACACTAAACACCCGAATTAATTTATCAAAGATTGGTTTGAGATCCTCTATATGATTTATCCTTCACCTCCTAGGACATTAATATGTTTTCCATTGTCGCCTAATAGGAGGAATATTTTCCCTTCACCGAGCTCTCTGACATACATTTATCTAGAAATAGTCATATCAACTTAGCAAAAAAATCACTAAATTAGCATTTGAGTTAGTGAGCTTCTCTTGCTCTATTTTTCATTCTACTAGCCTATAGCTTGCTCGCTCTCATCATGTTTGACCTAGGTACCCCATTTCAGCTCTTGAGTCAAAATCTACAAAATTATTTTGTAGGAAAAGTTAGTAGTGAGATAATTAAATGCCTGGTAGGGAAGAATGACCATCTCATCGGTGTGGTGTTCAAATGGGTGCTCGAGAAGGATTATGTGAAGTACAAAAACTAATCATTGTGTAACTCCAACGTTATCTCTCAATTTTTGGCTTCCCTGCTAGATTTGGACATTTCCAAGCCCTAGATTATAGAACTCTACCATGCTATGTTTGATTCGGTATATTTAGATGGGCTCAACGAAATTGTGCAAGTATCCATCCATGGTGCCAACATTGAAAATTCCATGAATATCCACAAGCACGTTGACTTTGGGGAAACAGTGCCCTAGCTACCCTTTCTTGTGGACTTCTGGACTATGGACCTAGAGAGGCATCACATGCTATCCCCACCCACAAACTCCTTCCTTTTGAGGGAGTATTAAGTGGAGTGCATTCTTAGGCTTTATTGGAAAAATCATTTTGAGTTGTTTGTGTATAGGCGTAGTGTCGATGATTGAGGTTTGTGTCGTGCCCATGTGTATTACATTGTGTGTTGTTAACACCTACTACTTCCTTATTGAAGAAATACTAAAGAACTAACATTTTACAGATGGAGGTTTTAATTCTACTGCCATTTTTATGTCACCTCCTTTTTACTTTTTGAAAATGTATCTCTTTTTTGGGTTTGAATGAGAAGACTTCAAACTTCTCTTAGAGCCTCATGCTCGATACATGTATTACATTGTAAATATTTTCAATGAATACAAAAATATAATACTTTTTTCTATTATTCTATTTAATCTCATGGCTTTATTCATAAAAATAACATATTTTACAAAAATTTACACATGGTACATAATTGTATAATTTTAAAGAACTTGCATACTTTAATGTATAATTTTAGATGAATGCAATTTAGCAATATATCTGTAACATTTCCATCCATATCCTCTAGATCATATGCATTCCTTTCTTTGCATGCATGAAAATGGAAAGGGCCTCTCCATAGTGAGTTGAACTTAGCATGTTGCCCTGGTATTATAGTGCATTCACAATATTTTAGCACAAGAATTCCCTCTTTGAACTCTAGGCTGGAGGCCCTTTTATCAAACCATCATTTGACTATTTGCTAGTGCTCGATCATGGTATCATACACATTTTCTCATTTTCCCCTGAGGTTCAAAATTTCCACCAATATCACTTCCATTCCACTATTTCCCTTGACATCAAAGACGTTTCAAAATTTGTAATGCTAGAATTTCTATGAAAATGGGTAAAACCACCTCCCTACCATACACTAATTTGTAGGGAGAGGTTTTTCATATTTTCTTAGGTGTAATTATATCAGCCCATAAAGCAACTCATAGATTCTTGTGTCATTCCTTGTCGTGTTCAGACTTGGTGTGCTTTATTAACCTAATTAGATTCTTGTTAGTTGATTCTGCACATTTCCTTTTGGGTAAAAAATGGACAAGGTTTTGAGGTAGACCTCATGATTGAGAGAGAATTATAACATCCTAGATCATATGAAGGATCCTATGTTATTGGATATGATGGTTTTAGTTGAACCAAACCTTGTCACTAACTCCTCAAGAAATTTATCAATTTATGTTTCTGTGGCATTTTTCAAGGAAATGACCTTTGTCCATCTTGTGAAATAATTGGCTACCAAGAGTATCCAATTATGGTCTATGCTAGAGATGGGATTGATGATCCCTAAAAAATCCCAACCCCATTGTGTAAAAGGTTTCCTAGTCACGATCGAGATCAATGGAGTGGTGGAGTTCTTCCGCTTGCCAATGAAATATTGGCACTGAGTACACTTTTGCACTAGGTGATGGGCCTCAGAGAAACATTGAAGGCCACTAATAGCCTACTCACATTATATTTAAAGCAGTAGTCTTGGAAAAGAAGTGTCCACCCTCGAGATTGTTGTGGAATTCACATAGAACTCTTTCTAGTCATGGCTTATCTAAGCAATAGAGAAGGATTCCATCATAATTTATTTGAAATAAAACCCCTTCAATTTGTACATACCGCGTGCCTTGGAATCGCGAGTAGCATCTTTTATGAGGTGGAATGCTAGTCAGGTATTTCCTAGTCTACATAAATCACATATGATCAACCACCCACAACTTGTTGGATTCAAACAGATTCATATAGACCTCGCTAGTTCCTTCTTTCACTTGGGAGCCTAATTATTCTATGGGGTATTTGCAAAGACCTCTCCCTCAAACTAGCTTGGTTATTCAAAATTTCCATGTCATATTCTAGGATCTTGGTGATCCATTTAGCCCTCTTTTCAGTTATCACGGCTTTGGTGATATATTCCCTAACATTGGGATGGGTGACAAGGATGGTGATTATGTTGATCGATACCAGCTGTTAGAATTCCTTTAGGCTTTTAACAATAGTAAAGGCCTAACTTTTATCAAAGTTGTACCTAGTTTCATATCCTCTGAATGTCCTAGAATTGAATGTGATGGGATTTTCTCCACTTCCCTCTTCATCCTTCTGTGTGAGCACCAGAGCTATGTTATGCTGGCCGCTATAGATGTAGAGAAGGAAATCCTTGGAGAAGTTCAAGTTAGCTAAAATATGGGTTGTAGAGATGACCTTTATTTGCTTGAAAGAAAGCTTGCCTTCAGAATTCCATTTAAACACTAAATTCTTCATCAACATCAGTGTGATAGGTCTCGTGATGCCTGCAAAGTTTCAGATGAATCAATTGACGAAATTGATCTCTCCCAGAAAGGATTGTAGCCCCTTCTAGTTGACTGGAATTGGTAGATCCATTATAGATTTCAATCTTTTGGGATCTATGGCAATTCCTTCTTTTGAAACCATGAAACCTAACAGCTTGCCTTGTGGCACTTCAAAGATACATTTCTTGGGATTTAGGGAAATCCCAAATTGTTGACACTTCTGAAAGACCATTTCTAGATGATCAAAATGATCATCTTTTGATTTGGAAAAACAATCAGGTCATCCATGTATATTAGAATGATCTGATTGATGAATCCCTTAAAGGAAATATCCATCGCTCTTTGAAAAGTAGCACCTATATTGGAGAGTCTGAAGGGATTTTTTGAGTATGTAAACATTCCCCACTTAGTGGTGAACATTGTTTTGTGTTAGTCCTCTTCCTTTACATAAACTTGATTATACCCTAAAAAAACATTGAGCAACAAGAACATCTCTGATCTAGCCATAGTCTACAAAATTTTCTCCATAGAGGGAAAAGGGTAGTGATCTCTTAACGATTCCTTGTTCAAGTCCCTAAAATCCATGTAGAGCCATATGCCACCATTCTTATTTTGCATTGGTACAAGATTAGATACCCAAGTGGAATGTTTGATTAGATATATGATTCTTGTTTCAATTAACTTAGTAATCTCTTGTGCCATCAAAGCCTCGACCTTTGGGTTAAATAGCCTTTATTTCTGTCAGATGGGCTTTGAGCCTTCAACCAAGTTGATAGTATGATGAATGGTTTTTGGATCATATCCTTTGAGATAATCATAAATCCAAGCCATGACTCTATCGTATTTAGCACATAGTCCGTTTAGTCTTTCATTTTCTTCATGCAAGATGTCTCTTTCGATTTCTAACTTCCTACCATACCCAACATCGAGGTCCTCATAGTCTCTTACATCGGTAGTGAATCTTGGTTTACTATTTCTTGCATCTTTGCAGCTGAAGAGATTTTCGAGAGAAATCAAGCCTTGGGGGAGGTTATTTCTTTTTAATTGGATCACTTGTCCTTCAGTAGTCCTTCATACTTTGAATTGTGAATAATCAAAATCTTTCCCTGAATTTTATAGAAAAGAAACAATATAAATGTCATCCTCAAAAACTTGCTAGTTTTGATCATTGTCGAGAATTGATGGTCAGACTATGGTATGCACTACATTCTATTTTCTTGTTGATTCTGGAGTTGGCTCAAACTATGAGCCAATTGAAGCCATCCAATTTACGACAACATTATGAGATTATGGGATAACCTACATGTTAAAAGCTTCAAAATTCTCGATCAAATCCATAATTTTGTGTCTATAACACCTCATTCTTACATTTTTCATAGTTTCTTGTCTCTAGACTTAGCTTATGACCAACTTTGAATCTTCAAAAAATTGTACTCTCTTCATGCCCATCTACTCTATGAGAATCAAAATATGGAACAAAGCCTCATACTTTGCATCATTATTCAAACATGAGAACTAGAAGAAAAAAGCTTTGAGAGTCTCTAATCCAATCAAAGATACTAGTTGAACGCTTGCTCTAGAATTGATTTTTCATTTGGGACCATCAAAATATAATGTCCACAGATTGTTGTCACCTGATCAGCTAGGTTCCTCCTACTCCTTTAAGAATTTTGAGAAGACTTGGTCACCATCGAAGATCACATAAGTGCATAACCCAATAGCATGGAAGTTCAGAAATGGATCAGAATCAATAAATTGATTGAGTAGGACCTCCTCTTGAGGCATTTGATCACTTGTGTCCTCCTCATCTTCTAAAATTTATATGCAATACATCTAGACCTTTTTGAGAAGAAGGCATGCACTACTTTGAAGTAAAAGACTACATTGTCTGCTATATGTTCCAGGTGTAAAGGTTTTGAAAAAATATGTATCTTTGCCATGTGCTTCATCCACAATATCAGATGATACCAATCAAGAACCAAGTATTCACAAATATTTGTCATGAAGTGTCTTGTGAGACAGATTCCAAAAATAGGGGGAATGTTGATTATGACTACTTCTTGCACGATGGTTTGGATTGGGTATGAGAAAAGGGTCAAAGATAGATCTTTGATGCAATCGATGGTTGGGACTTTCTTTCTGTCCAACTACATGATCCCTTTCTCAAGAGGCTCTTACTTAAGTTTATGGGCGTCAACCACTTGCTTAAGCATGATTGTGTTACTAGCTGCCAAATCTATCATGTTTTTGTGTAAAATATTATCTCCCATAATAAGTGTTAGAAAGAAAGGGGTAGGCTTTGGTTTTCTTACCTCTTTCATATTTGTATTTTTTGTGACGTTTATTTATGTCGTGGCTCCCAAAGGTCGGTGGTATGATGCGGGCCTTTTTCCTTTATCTTGATTGCACAGTGGGATTGTATCTATCCGCAATATTTTTTCCTCTTTCTTCAATGCCCCCTAGAGCAATTTATTCTATTCTAGAATTGATATAAGATCCCATAGAGACACATTAACATACACCTTCTTCAGTTGCTCTACCACGTTAAGTTTCCAACTGGAGGGACCTTAGGTTTGAACAGTGGTAGTTCTTTTGTCTTTGGAAGAGGTCATTCTGACATGGACAGGCTCACTGCTTTGTCCATCTCCTTCTCTAGAAATGGTGGACATTGCAACTATTGAGTGGGTTGAATCTATGAGGCTTGCTCTACTTGTGGAACTCATTGTACTTACTCTCTAATGAGCCTTCTTTTGGACCTTATGTTGTAGTTTGAATATACCTACAGGAACTATTTGTCGAAACATCACTTGCAAATATTGTGTCTTCTTCTTCCATCCAAGAAAATAATGCTTGGTCTTGTGAGATATCCAACTCTTGTTCCAAGGACATCCCTTTCATTTACACTCTAAAGCGAGCGTTCTTCATTCTGGGAGACTGATATTCTTTCATGTTCAAAAAAATGCCTCGACATGTTTGCTTCATTATATTCTATTGAATATTTCCCCTTGGACTATTACGAGGCATATAGATATCATTATAGAGGAGGCACCATGTGTTCTCCTCTTATGCCATGTTGTTATGCTCTGGGACCAAATCCTTGCTCAGACTGTTCCTGACAGTCTAAAGTGGCATGGTGACTAGGACTATATGATTTATAGGTGTTGGTTGTTGATTTCCTTCTTTCAGAGCTCCTTGATATGTGTTCTATTGATCAAATAGCCTTCCTCCTTGATAGGTCTATGTGGGATTTTTTAGAGGTTTTTCTTGTTGTCATCAGATGAGGACCAACTCATTTGCAAAGGACCACATGAGGTTCTTCATATAATTTACATTTGTTTCTAATGAAGAAGAGCCCAACGTGATAGGTTGTCCTCTTAAGTATACGTACATGGATGGTGGTGTAGACGGTGTGCTTATTTGTGGAGTAGAGGCACTAGGAGTTTCTTCTTCTTGAGGGCCACTGGATTTTTTTATGAATATGGGCATCAATGGTCGTGGCGGAAGCTTCCCAACATCGATCAAACTATTTTTTGCATGCATAGCTAGATCATATGCATCAGGTAGGGTATCTCCTCCCATAGATTATATCATGACTGTGATGTCTAAATTGAAAGCCTTTAGATAGAACATGTATGCCATAGCTGTCAAAGACCTAACTGTCACATGAATCCTCCACCAATTTTTATGGAACTTGGTGTTGAAATCGTTCATGGCCTCTTATGGGTCCCTCTTGATAGTGATTAATTAGAGCAACAAAGAGGAGTGATCTCCTTTCTCCAAGAAGAGCTCGAACAACATCTCTCCAAGTTGATCCCAAGAGTATATAGAACTAGAAGCAAAGGACCTGTACCAGTTCTAGGCCTTTCCTTTGAAAGATGCGATCGATAACTTCAGCGCTACATTTTCTTCCATGATGTTATGTACTCGACATACCTCCACTATATCTTGGAGATGTTGGGAAGGTGCGTTAAAATCCTCCCCTAAAAACTTTGGGATTTCCTTGAGAGCATTCGTGGGTATGGATGGACATACATCTATGTGTGTAGGTGCTTGTAAAGGGCTACCACTATCCCAAGTTACAAAATTTCTAGGAGTGGGAGCACCTAAGTAAGTTATTGTAAATAAATTCATATGGATAGGGTAGATGGGTATTCTAATTTGGAATGTTTGGCCTCTTGGTGGAGTGGATAAAGCTTTGGATTATGGGCTAACACTTCTTACCCTATTGCTTCTTATAGGTGATACACAACCTATAAGTCTTCTCCTCGTAGGTTCTTGAGGTAGGTAACTAGGATTACTACAAATGCCCTCTGGAAGATGCTCTTTTTTGAACTGTAGGCATGAGATTGATAGCCTCTCCTATTCGTCCAATTTGAGAAATATTTCTAACTTCTAGTCAGGCATTTAAAAAACTTTAGGTCCCATTAGGCATTCCAGAAAAAGAATGGTTGACCATAAAATCTTGCACCTCTCTGAATAGCCTTATGGGAAATTCAGCAACTAGGGGACCAATTTTTGCTTCACTGAATGACCTCTTGGATTTAAAAAAAATAAACTCTTCTTTGTGTTTGGGGGAAAGGGGGTAGAGAGAAATACAAATAAAACATAAAGATGGTGATGCGCCAAATCTTTTACAAAATTTCAAACTTTAAAAATCTCTTATAATTGATGAGATGGATACATAATGCCATAGACCCTTCATTTTTGGGAAGAGACAGAGCAACAAAGGCTAGAGAAAGCACAGTGCAGTCTTTTAAATATCCTTGTATGAAGCATCCTTTAAGGTACAACATTAATAAGAAACCCTAAATATTTATAGGAATACACTAATATTTATAGAATCCTTCCTCCTTTACAACATAATATGAAAAATAGCATATCTTTTATAGAAAATGAAAGAGTATAATGGATATGATCCAATTTGTGAAAGATAGCATAGAGCATAGATGCTAAGAACATGTAAAATAATTATCTAGAATATCAACGTAAGGATTTAACACAATATTCTCAACATAAAAAAAATATGAAAAAGAAACTTTAAAAAGGCCATAAAATGCACAATCCCAAAGATTTCTCCTTAATAAATCAAATTCTTCTGATATATTAATTGAAAAAAGAGGTTGGATGCACATCCGATGATAGTCTAAACAAATACAACATGCCAAAGGGAATAAATAGTATTCTATTAAACCTTCGTATTTCTGAGAAAATATAACTCCCTAAAATAGTATCTATATTCTTCAAAAATATTTTTCAAAGAAACTCTAGAGATCAGAAGAAGAGGACACCACTGCAATCAATTGAGAAGAAGAAACTACTAGATACCTAAATCTCATAGCTCACAATCTAATCTTAGAGCTTGATTAGATCGCAACGATCTTTGCCCATAAAGTCTCAACTGCCTCATTAATGGTTCCAAATATTTTGTGAAGATATACTGTCATAAGATCTCAGATCCTAGATTGATAATATGAGCATAATATGATTAAATAGAATGAGTGATGACACTATCCCAAAAGTCCACTCTCGAAAGAAAAAAAAATTTCATGTTGTCGGACAAAATCTGCCCAAAAGAAAATACATCCACGGTTGACACAACCTACCCGACAAAACTACTGATGTGGTAAGATGGTGGCCGATTTTAGAATTTGTGAGAATAGCTTCTTAGGAATATTTGCTGAGAAGACATGTGTCCCAATTTGGGCCTGAAAGAAAATGGTATATATAAAGTTGTGGAGCTACCATGTGGTGCATTGCACACCTTTATGCGTGAGTAGTCTCTATCCTTTCGATGTGGAGCCATCCCAATGCGAATAAGAGGTAAGGGTTGGAAACCAAAATTTTTGAAGAAAAAATTGTTCCACACTACCTATACCAACCCTCAAGTTACAACAAAAATGTAACCTACTAGTATTATATTTCCTATACCTTGGGTATTTCGACTAGCATAATTAGTACCTTTGTGGAATTTTGCATGATATCTCCTACCACCTTATCTCCCGTAAGCATTCCATTCACATCCCCCTCGAACACATATACACCTCCACCATATTCATCACCATCTCAAAACACAAATAATGATGGCATTATAAATCAAATTTTGTGAAAAATTTCATCCCTTCAAAAGAAAATTTCCACCATAAACAAAAATCAAAATGGCCAACCTACATACAATGTCAAAAGCAACCCCTTATCCTTGGATATGTTAAAAACGCTGATACCACAAGGTTTAGATATTCCTAGATTGGAGAAATATGGGGGGAAAGGAGATCCTTTTGAACCACCAAATTTATGTTTTGGGTAAAGGTAAAGGAGTGGGGGTCTCTTCCACTTTCAAGGTTTTTCACCTAGAAGGAAAGAAATTTTTTCCTTTACTCTTTGGGGACCATAAATCTTTGGATTGATTCAATGTTAGGAATCGAACTGTGTTTGAAATGTGTAATATGAAATGTTCTAAATGTGGTAATCTAAAACTAACTATTGCATGCAAAGTAATGTAATCTACATTGTTTGAAAACACATAATGTAATGCAACGAGGATAAAGTAAAGACTATACAAAGTAAGATAACCTAATAAATTAGACAAGTATACCTAGAAATTGTTGAAGATTGAAGTAGAGATTGCATAAGCCTCTGGAAATCTAGAAAATTTGAGTATTATGCCCATTGGGACACTTACGCCAAGCTAGGCGACCTTGGCCCTTTTTTGGTAAACTACTTTGGGCTTTGTTTTGGCAAACTGGGTGCTCAAATCTACAAAAATCTTTGATAGACACCTCTATAGTGGTGACCTAGTCCCTTTTAGCTTTTTGGGAAAACTAAAAGTGGAGTTTGAGGTCGATAGCTTGCACTCTACTTCTTCACTGGAATCCAAGCTTAGATCCATAAAATCACCTATAAAACAAAGTATATTTGGTTTCTAATGTGAGGTTTGTCTTGGTCAAACCCCTAGTTTGTATTTAAACTTGGAAATAGATAATAAATCTACATAAACCCTAGCCCTAAGTGTGTCTAGAACTAGGAAAATCTAAGGTAAAGAAAAACCCTATTCTACTATGCTAGAATAAGATGTGTGAGTGAGATTTGAATGATGCAAGACTTCTAACCAAGAAACCCTACAACATTAAAAGTGCATGCAAATGGAATGTAAATGGAATGAAAAACTTAAATCTAAAGATAGTGAGAAAATGGAAGATGGAATCACTTTGAAAATAGTCTTTAGGTGTGAATTGGAGGCTAGTTGCACCTCCTCAACCTAGATTTCTCCATGATTCTTCATAGGCATCCATGATCAACCCTTTTCAATGTGAGATCTTGAGTGAGAAGTGAGCTTGAAGACCTGCAAAAGCCCTAGTTTTCTACCCTAAGCTTCAACTTTGTTGTGGAAAGATAGATGAATCTTCTTGAGGAAGATGTTGAATGTTGATTCTTGCTTGTACTTGTAAAACAAATGACTAAGGAGAGAGTGAAAAATGACCTAAAAACAAGTATTTATAAGAAACAATACCTAATTGTTGGTTATTTTGACCTAAGAGGCCAACACCCATCAAGAATTTTTAGCAAGATAGACATTTTCCTACATAAAAATGCAAAAATCCCTAAAAGGACTAAGTCGCCAACTTGGGCGAACTAGTCCCACCAGGGAATTTTGAAGTGGGATTAGTGATATTTGAATCATTTTGATATTGTTTTTCAAGGCTTGTATGATTCCTTAGGTAAAATAGGCCTCAAAGTATAAAATAATGAGCCTTAGTGGCCTATAAATGTTGTTTTAGGAGGTGATTGATGAAAGGGGGCCTAAAGTAGGACCAAAGTATGCACAAAATTGTCCTTTTCTTCAAAGGTATACATTTTTTGGTGACACATTTAGCCCCAACTTTAGCGCCCATATGACTCTATGTGCATATGTAGGCTAAAGGACTCTAAACAAACAATGCACTCTATTTCATAAAAGGATACTCATTTTAAGGTGGGAGAATGAAGCCCCCAGTGTAGTTATCTGCAAAACTAGAACATTAGGAACCACATCTTACAACACAAACTTGTTAGTTCAAAAATCCTCTTATCTAGTTCCTAGAAATCAAATTTTGTGAGTAGATGTATGCCCCCCTTGATTATGCCTACTTTATGGAGGTCGAATCAAGGTAGAAATCTAGCCACATCAAATGAGGTCACACATATCGAAGGGAATTTCCAGGTACCATGCCATAAAATAATAGGTGAGTGATGATATAGGGCATGGAAACACAATTCTGATGTGACAAACGACATCAAAAAAAGAGATCACTAGCACCCAATATGTTGGTTTGAATGAAAATCACACTAATATCTCTAAAATAGTTAAAGGTACACATGTGCTTATATGAAAATGAGATAGAGTAAAAATAATGGAAATGATGTGATAGGTCACCTACTTGTTCATTTTACCTTATTTTAGCTCGAGAGTGACAAGGACATAGTGAAAGATGTCGATCACATGAGATTTTACATCGGTGAGATTGGATGCATTGTGAGACCAGGTGGCCAGTGGTGAGCAACAACATGAGGTGAGTCGATTTTGGTACCTTTGTCTTGTGATTTTTTAACTATGAGATGATTTATAAGCATGATTAGGTTAATTTAGGATCGTGGAATTTTTTTTCGCAAAGTGTCCCTTTTGTTTGTAAAGTGTCCCTTTTGTTCGCAAAGTGTCATGTTTCTTCGTGAAGTGTCCCATAAGGGTTCTAAAGTGTCTAGGGCCTTAGATAAAACACACTAGAACAAAATTAGTACACTTGCATGATGAATTAGAGTAAAATTGAAGATGGTAGATGATTTAGGGACTATATTATGATGTCTATGACAAGAACCCACCCGATCACATCAGTGTCTGGGTGTAAGACAACTGATCTTTTTAAGAGACCTAGCACCCGCTTTATCAACAAAAAATGTAGAGCTCTTATAGGAGGTAAGTATATACTGGGCATACCTCATGCCTCCCATGAGGTATTATGATGCAATGTTGATGGCGATGTGCGAGCGATGGAATGTGAATACATGCATGTTCCATCTACCCACCGAAGAGATGACAATCACACTCGAGGACTACACCAGATATTTGAAGTCCCTATTCAGGCCGTAGCTTTCATGAGCAATGGGAAGACATGCAGTATTGCCTTAGAAAACCAGTTCATGATGATAGGGTTGTAGGATGGATTGAACTGGCATTGTTATTGTATTCACAAGTGCTAGTAGTGAGAAGGATCATGATGCATACTGTCACTTTGGTACTCCTCCCAGATGGATGAGAAACACACCTCAAGGGTGTGATAGTACATATAATATGAGGGATGGAAGAGCATAGGATAGTATATTCCTAGGGATGTTGCATTCTTGCTCACTTATACTATGACTTGGGTCGGTTCGTATTCTAGGAGCTAGACAACATGGTGCATTATACAATGTTGTTGGTGTGATTCCTAGAGTATATCACTTACACTAGGCTAGTGGGTCTCCCATGTTTGACAATAGTGGGGTATCCTTGGGCTTTTGGTTGTCCTCTCTGATAGTTATTGCATAATGAAAATTTTCACTTTTGGAGAGTGAGGTTTGACTTACTAGAGAAGGACAGGATCTTGTGGAGACCTTATCAACTTTTCCTATAGTGTCCAAACCATATGAGATAGATGAGGAGACTACAGATGGAAATATTTTTTGGTTGGAATATGATCACATAGTACGTCCCTTCTATTATGATTGGGACATGCGTCAGTTTGGAGAGATTCAGAAACCACCCAGGTCACGGGCATCGTTCAAGAGGTCAGTGTGAAGTGCCCGAAGGCTAGGTGATACAACATGATTCACTCTAGAGGATGTAGTCTAGAGAAACTATGACTATTTTGATCATGATCAATCACCGGTCTCTGACACATATGAACTTGGTACCACATGGGATGATGAGGAGTAGTGGATAGCATCATGAAAAACTCGAGTGTTTCTGATTTATGAGATGATAGGGGATGCAGGACTAGTACCAAATGAGGGATATGAGAGAGAGGATAGAGTTGAGGAGACATGCTACAGGGTTGTAGACATATTTACTAGCATTATTGATGAGGGGTATGATGAGTATGTTGAACCGGATTATTATGGAGAGGAGGGAGAGGAGGAGGAGGAGCCACCCCAAAGTGTGGGTGAGGAGGCCACAATTGAGGACCAATATGAGTGGGGAGAGACCTCACCCAATCATATGACTAGATCCTGAGTAGAAGCAACAGGCACTAGGAAATACAACTGAGGAGAGGATAGCACTACATCCATGCCCCCTTTATAGGATGAGATTGAGATTCCTTATCCTACTAGAGATATAGGTGATTATTTTTCTATGTTATGCATATACTTTATGCTTTGATGTTTTATGTTATGTATAGATATATCATGATGTGTGTTGATTATATTTTGTTTCTATCTTGTAGGGCCCACAAAGGATTGGTGGGATCTCTACCATCAGGTGGTTGTAGTGATAGTGCCCATGTCTTTCGATGAGGAGGAGATGGACTCAGATTACGTGTCCCCACCTATTGTGGAGTGAGATTAAAAGTCACTGAGACCCTTTGTAAGACTACAAGTAGCCTACGAGGGCTTGGAGAGATAGATTTGCCAAGCTAGGATGACATCATAGGAAAAGTCATCATGGGCTCTAGTAGAGGTGGAGAGACTAGAGAGAGAGGTGGACCGACTACGGGTAGAGAGGAATCAGATAGCAAGAGAGCATCGGGTGGAACTTGCACAAATGGAGGGGATGGAGTTTGTGATTAGATTTAGTGGATCACGTTCATGATCATGTACAAATGTTTCCCAACGTCTGACTACTGATGGAGTGTGAGTACCAGATCCTAAGGGATCTAGTAATCACAGTACTCAGTGACACTGTATATTTTGATGACATGTACAAAAAAAATTATATATATATATATATGCATTTTAATGTTATATGTTGTGGTTGAATGTGTTAATGTTAAATAATAGTGTGATTAATTAAATATCTTGTATGAGATTATTTAATTAATGTCCTCATGATTTAACACAATTTATGTGATATAATTAAAAAAAACTTATTAGAGTTTCCATTAAATGCAACATGAAGATTAAGTATGTTATGCACTTATGATTGTAAAGGAACATAACACACATGAGGGAAATTTGACTAATATGAAACCTAAAGAAATTATAAAAATAAATTAAATAATCACTTTAGTGTTCAAGACATATACATAATGATTTTTCAAGAATGAAGAAATGTGAAAGCATAGAGGGAATAACCCAATAGCTCTAACAATAATTCTTTATAATTCATACCATTCAAAGGGACTAGACATAATACCGAAGTAGATGAATGAAATTAATGAGGTCTTTGAGGGGAGTGCTATTGTGCTTGGTTAAGGTGTAAGCACCAAATCTATAATTCACATCGACCACATAGGGGCCTACTCAATTAGGATTGAACTTTCCTTTTTTAGCATAGTTGGTCATAGTGTTTTGTTGGTTTTCATACAAAACTAAATCACCCTTGTTAAAATTTTGAGGGATGACACCAGTATCATGTTTGCATTGTAATTGTTTAGCTTAAGATTGAAGATGCCCGAGAGCATAAATATGTTGTTCATCAAGCATTTCAAGCTGATGTAATCATTGTTGTGCATGGTTGTCATTATTGATAAGACCTTGAAGAGTCATCCACAATGTGGGAATTTATAACTCTAAAGGTATGATAGCCTCAGTACCATAAACAAGGTTGAAAGGTGTATTTCTCGTAGAAGAATGAACACTTGTGCAATAGGCCCACAACACATATTGCAATTGCGTGTGCCAATCTTTTTGGTTGAGATTAATTGTTTTCTTAAGGATTTGTTCAAGGATTTTATTAGTGCTTTCATCTTGATCATTAGATTGTGGGTAGAAAGGTGTTGAAAATCGATGTTTAATATGAAAGGTCTTGAGGAACTTATTCACATCATTATTTTTCAATGGCATCCCATTATCTAAAACTAATATGGAAGGAAGTCCAAAGTGAGCAATTATATGTTCCAATAAGAAACGACATATCACATTAGCAGTTGTGGACCAGAGAGGAATAGCTTCCACCGATTTGGTGATATAGTCAGTGGCAGTGATGATAAATGTATGTCTAGTAGAAGGAGGTGAAATGTTTCCAATTAGATCCAATCCCAACACTTGTGAGAACGACCAAATAGGGATTTGGGCATGGAGCTCAGAAGCAGGAGCATGAATCAAATTGCTATGTTCTTGGAATTTATGACATCACTTGACATATGCATAACAATATTTTCCCATGTTCTTCTAGTAATAACCCATGCAAATGAGTTTTTGCACTAAGGTTTCTCCTCCAAAATGACCTCCACAAGCACCAAAATGGGCTTGTTCGAGGGTAAGATGAGTTTCAGAATCCTTGAGACATCAAAAAAAATTTTTGTCAAAGAATATTCTATATAGTGTATCAGAAAGTATTATGTACTTAGTGGCTAACTTTTTGAGGCGAACATGGGTATTTATGGTCGTAGGTTCAGGAATGGTACCTACCATCCTATAAATAATTATATATAGCATCATACCATTTACATGAATTATCCAAGAATTTGGGAAGGACATCATCAGATTTATCCCTGATAGAGGATTTCATGATTGAATGGATAATAAACATGACTTTCTCGGAAGGATCTGCAAGAGAGATAATAGAAGTTACACTAGCCATTGCATCTTCATGTCAATTATATTTTCGAGGGATGTTATCAATGGTGAACAAGTCAAACTACTCTAATAGGGTCGACATGAGATCCTTATATTTTGATAATTTATCATGTTTAGTTTGATAAAGATCATTGATCTGCTTAATCACTAAGTGTGAATCACCATAGATCTTGATATCTTTGATTCCCACGACTAAAGCGACACACAATCTAGCAATTAACACTTTGTACTCAGCTATATTATTTATACATAGGAAATTTAGATGATACAACAAGGGAATAGGCTTGTCGATGGGAGAAATTAATATAACTCCAGCACTAGAGCCTTTTCGACACTTGGATCCATCAAAGTATAGTTCCCATGTAGGAATGTCTATGGCCAACACACTATCATCAAGGAAAGAATCATTGATGGGTAGCGCTAGAGGGGAAGGAGCATTGAATAAATGGTCAATTAAGGCTTGCTATTTGATTTCATTTTGGGAAACAAACTTAAGGTCACACTCGGTTAATAATATTACCCATTTAGCAAGACATTCTGAAAGGTCTATTTTATGGAAAAGATACTTGAGAGGATCAAATTTAGTCATCATTTGTATTTCGACATTTAGTAAATAATGTCACAACTTACTAGTAGTGAACACAAGAGCCAAATGTTGTTTTTTGATTAGTGTGTAGTGTGTTTCATAATCAATGAGGATTCTATTGATATAATAAACATGATGCTCTTTGCCATGGTCATCTTGTTGAGCCAACAATACAACAAGAGCATGGGCAAAAGTGGTGATATAAAGGATGAAGGGTTTGTTTGGTATAGCAGGTTGTAGAATAGCAGGAGTTGCAAGATATTCTTTCAAATTCTCGAAGGCCTATTTACAATTATCATTCCAACCAAAATTGACATCCTTTTTGAGGAGATGAGTAAAAGGTAATGTTCGATTAGCTACAGATGCAAAAAAATGATGGATGGCTTGAATCCATCCTTGTAATGTATGCAATTGGGAAATGTTACAAGGAGGTGGCATGTTAATGATAGCATCTATTTTCTTCATGTCCACCTCAATGCCTCTATGAGATATGATAAACCCTAAAAGCTTACCACTATCTACCACAAATATTTTTTTTTTGAGATTTAAGAATATGTTATAGTTATGAACGCGGTTAAAGATTTGTCAAAGGACACTCAAATTATCTCGTTGAGTTAAGGATTTGGCGAGAATTTCATCAACCTAGTCTTCTAATATTTTATGTATATAATCATGAAATATTAATGTGATTGCTTGTTGGTAAGTAGCATTGACATTTTTTAATTCAAAAGGAATCATAACCCAAAAAAATGTTCCCCAAACGAATCTGAAGGTCATCTTGTACTGATCTTGCGGGTTGATGAAAATTTTAGTATATCAAAAAAATCCATCCATAAAAGATAACATAACATGTCCAGTAGTTGAATCCATGATTATGTCGATGTTAGGAAGAGTGAAGTCATCCTTTAAAGAGGCTTTGTTCAAGTCTCAAAAATCCATACAGACCTAACATGACTACCAGGTTTAGCAACTGTGAAAATTTTGGATATCCAAGGAGAATAATTAATAGGGCGAATGAAACATGTGTCAAGGATTTTTTCAAGTTCTCCTTTAACATGTAAGGCTATCTTGGGGTTCATCTTTCATATATTATGGCAAAAAAGCTTAGCATTCTCAACAAGAACAATGTTATAGCTAACTATCTCCAGATCTATTCCAGGCATATCAAAATATTTCCAAGCAAATAGTTCAGGAAAATCATGAAGCAAGGTCACAAGATCCTCTTATTCTTCATCATCAAGGCACTTCCCAATTTTAATGACTTTTTTTGTATCACATATGTCCATGGGTATGTCAAGGGTATCACTTAAAGTGAGTGCATTTGACTTAGGAAATTTGGGATCATATGGGTCCATGCTTGTGGGAGGCTCATTAATGTCCATAATGTTAAGCTAAAAACTTATCATGGAACAAGAGGTGTGTCTCCTTGAGAGAGAAGTCTTGTTCGAAGAGCCTAACAAGTATTTCAAAGCTTCTACGTTATCAACATAGGTGAAGAGTGGGGAATCCATATCAAGGAATTCAGGATGTTTGAGTGTAATATTAGTTCTTGGTGCACATGTAATAGTGTTAATGTTGAGGAATGGGCATTGATTGGCTTTTGTAGCTTTAGAAAAGGAAAACCCTAGATCAGTCTTAGTATCTTGTATATTAGGTTAAATAGGAACATGAATGTCTTGCTCATGCTTTCCACATCCTTTACCATTGTAACCTAATTGCTTCATAAGATCATATCCTCATCCATTTCTTGTGGGTTAGGTAGTTGTTGATAATATATCTCATCAAAATTTGTTGTATATGTTGCATTTTCTTCCAAAGGCGGTGAGATAGAGGTGTGGGAAGGTTTGTCTTCATTCTGGGTAGAGAGGCCTATTGGTTTTTCTTGTTGTTCTTCCTATTTTCGTGTAACAATACACTCACCCATAAATGAAGGGGTGAATTTGAGTGATCCCCAATCATCACCAAGTTAAATTCGGATTCATATTTTGATTGATTCTTTTTAGAAGGGGGGATCTTGGAGGTAGGAATTAATGTGTTGAGAGGACTTGATGTTCCCTTTTCAAGTTGTAAGCAACTTTTAGGCTTGGGGTCTAAGTCAATTTGATAAAAAAAATTATTATAGACATTTCATTTTGCAATGAAGGGTCGAGGGTACCATGTGCATATCATGTATCCATGGTCTTCCCAAGAGGATATTATAGGAAAGGTCATAGGGCATGACATGAATAGGATTTTGCAGTGTAACCATTCCGATGGTAATAGGTAAAGTGATGACACTAAGGGGTTGCTTGGTAACATTGTCAAATCCCCTAATGGATAAGGAATCAGATTTGATTTGGGATTTATC